>BOPP01000125.1:2884116-2896475 GCA_017312745.1 Gryllus bimaculatus | reverse complement strand
GCCTCCGACCCCGCCTCCGCCTTCGCCCGCGCCCGCGCCCTCGCTGCCCACCGCTCTGCCCTCTCCGCCGCACCGCCGGCGCAACCGTTTCCATCGCACACTCCGCTCGCGCAAAGAGGTCTCGGCAATCGTCGCGGTACCAATCCGCGGCTGTGCGATTACGCCCACGCTCTTTAGAATGATAGCGGCTCACGGCAGCGTGATTCTGCGCACCCACTCAATTGCCGGCGATCCAAGTGCAAGTTATGGTGGGTGAAGTTGTATCGAATTAATGTTTCTAGGAGTTCTATGGTTTTCCCTGGCTCTCATCTCTCCATTGCTCCATCATCACCCGAATATCATTTTACCGAATCAGTTGCGTTCACCAAGTAACATCTAAGAACTGAAGAACACGAATCGTGATAAAAGGAAATGTATGCACGTGACTGCAGGTTATTCAATCTTTCGTCAGATCCTCATTCCACTACGCTCATGCATTTGCGGCCGGCAACTCAAGCCAATACGTTTCTGCGCACGCAATCGCTTATCGGCTATCCATGTGGAATTTCTGTGGGAAAGAAACTTTTTTTCAGGATCCTCCCATTTTCCACGTTTTTCACTCCACCATTGCTCCATCATCATCCCCATTATCGTGTCAACACCACCTTCATGCATTAATTCCCAGGTAATAACTTAATTACTGGGGCATGATAAATAAAATACACGTGTCGTGTAAGGTTTTGTGAGTTCGCCTATTCAACTACGCCCACGTTCTTGCGACCAGTAGAGCAATAACACAGTAGTACAGCGTTTTATAATTAAACTGATTTGGAATCAGCCTGCTGGGAATCCCAGCTTTCATCCATTCCTCACATAACGCCTAATCAACGTTCACCACCTCGCCATCAAATGCCCGACCCACCATCCAACACCCCACTTGCCCACCCTTACGCCTCTCGCTCGTTCTCACGCTCGAGGGTTTTGTCAAGCCGCTCGCCAGTACGGCCCCACCCGCATGCCAACACACGCCAGCGCTTGCCCCGTCGCCCAGCGTTCAGCTCGACCGACTTTATCTCGTTGCGATGCATAACGCAATCCAATTGATCGAACGAGTTTAGCTCAGTGCCAGCATTGGCACTGGCTCTGCAGCGGGGAGGTCCTAGTGTTCCTGCCCAGATGCTGGCGAATTTTCGTTACTGACTAGCTGCCTGAAGAAGAAGTGCCGGCTGCTCTGATTGGAAGTTTTCCCTGATATCTCCGACCAACACCAGACGAATGCGGGAGCAGAGTCCTAACAAACGGGCCACGGACCGCGCGCCATCTTTCATTCCTCTTCCTTGCTCTAACCTCATCCCTTTCATACACATACTTATATTTACACGCACTAGACTCTCACACTTGTCGGGAGGTTAGAGCTTGTTCCGCTGTGGCAAAGCCCCGCTGATGGGAGATACCTGTCAAGGAAAATCCCCGCTAGTTGACGTAGGTCGGCGCCGGCTATTGCTATCTAGAGGAAGATCACATTAGCAGTGGACGCGCCCGGAATCACTAATCAATCAATCAATCAATCAATCCAGCATTTGTAAACCTCTCAACTCATTAGCTTGAAAATAAATACAGAACGTTATAAAAGTTTGAAGTTTTCGGTTTTCCTTATAGGGCATAAATAGTACTTATTTGTTATAACTTTTCTACAGTTTTTATCTTGTGCCATGTAATCGCACGCATTCAGCTAGCGTACTTTTATTTCACATACAATTGAAACTATCTTAATTTTAGGTCGTCAACAACGCAGCTCTTCGACCGGAAATCAAAGTTTCCAAGGACAGAGAAGTCTATTTGTACTCGGACATTTGGTTAACTGGTTTCCGCCCTCTCGCGAGTGCTTGCGGACTCCGTGGGCGGCAGCGCGGCGCGTCTTTGGAGATCGCGTTGCCCGTACCGGCACGTTGGCCCCTTCGATCGCAGCATCCCCGCGCCCAGCGCGTTTGTATTCATGAGGGCCGCGTTCCAAACGCCAGCCCTGCAATCGCCGACGTTTCAGCGAACACCTGTCCTTAGTCTCCCAAGACCCTTTGTCAAACGACACCGTCTCTCTAGGAAAGTTCCTTTTGGATATGATGTATTCCTCGACCACGTGTTGATATTTGTACGTTGTTCGTAAAATGTTGGTTAAATAACTAAAAACATTGCTAGTTTAACAATGTTTCAGAACGTCGTATTACATGGTTGAATTTCATTACAGAAAGGTATATTACTGTTTTAGATTTCTTATTGTACGTTTTGTTTAAAATGGTTTCACTTTATGTAGACAATATGCAATTGCAGACAATATGCAATTGCAGACAATATGCAATTGCAGACAATATGCAATTGCAGACAATATGCATTTGAAGACAATATGCAGTAAATGCAATTGAATTTTGTCGTAAATAATTGTCGCATTAGTAACTGTAAATGTCACATAGTATTCATTTTAATGTTTAGACCTGAACATGGAATATTACTTTCCGAAAAGTTGACAGACTTGGTTTTATTTACTCTCATTAAACAACATCACACGAATAACACGCCAGTTCCTAGAAGATGTAACGTTTACGTGTTGCTTTATGATGCTTGTCCATGGTCATCACTTGGACGCGAAAAACACAGGAATGAGAAGTGAGAAACGAAGGTCACTATCGATTCGTCGTGAATCAAACATCGTTTCCTACATCCTCTCAAACAGATTCAAGAATATCGCGTGAATCGATCTCTGACCTGTTAGTGGAAGTAGTTTTGTATTGTGTTCTTCCTGTTGTAAATCGTCTTAAATTTATCATTTTTATGCTGTTGTTTAAGAACCGTGAAAATAAACGCCTTAGTTGCAACTAACTGCAAATTATAGATAACTGTTAAGTAATTATAAGAAGTGTTACTTTTTCTGATTTTTATAAGAAACAAATTATTTTAGAATCTTTATTTTTGTTGTTGAATTTTTGCGTCAAATTATTGTTACATCTTACTGCTTTTAACATAGCCTGTTACTACAAATCAGCAATGAATATCGTCGACCAGACTAGTCTGTAATTTGTCATCTGCGTTTAATAAATTTCCTTATGCGCTCATTTCACCGTTACTAGCCTACCGTTACCCTACTCCAGAACCATTTATAACGAAAATTACTTTCTCGGTCGTCGCTATTTCCATTATGAAACAACAGGCATAAATCACATTTAGAGCTTATTGGACCGCACCAGCCGCCGATTTACGCCGGGAAGACGACGTCGGGGGCAATATGGCTCCTCTGCCCCGGCTTGCGTTTCGGCGCCGCGGTGCGGCTCCAGGGAGACGTGAAAGGGCTTAACGAGGTCCTCGCGGGGCGGCGTTGCCGCGTCTCACAGCTGCCAGCCACTCGCGCGAGATGCTAATCCCAGCACGAGAACCTCGGAGGTACGAATGCACGCGGTGCAGTGCGTCCAAATCACGCCTTCGCCGACCCCGTTTCTAATTCGCTGTACTAACAAATCGATGCTTTCATATTGTGAACATCCTGCCTGCAGATGCAACAAATAGAATAAGTCATTCAAATATCGTTGACCTTAAGAATTACCGGCTGCGATGGCTCATTGGTAGCAGTGAGCATCAGCGTTGTTCAGGTGATGTTAGGTCTGTGACATACGAGCGTTGCGTTGACGTGCGTCACTTAACGTTGATGTCCGCTATGTCGACGTGCGTCGCGCGTCGTTAAGTGACTCGTGCTTCCCACACGAGTCACTTAACGCGCGACGTAGATTAACACAATATCTTATGCAAACCGGCACACGAGACCTCTTAGTGACGTGCGGTTGCCAGCGGGCGTCACGTAGCAGACGTCACGCGTTGAAAACTGGAAACCGCGCGTTGTCTTGACTTACATTGTAGCATGAGCGTCTTGCTTGAGCTGTGGGCACAACGCACGTCGCCAAGAGCGCTCGTATGCAGTGTTAATCTACGATATGCACATTAATCTGCATATTAAGTTACTCACGTACATAGGCGTTGGCGCAGCTGTCGTCATCAGCATTAGATGGCGAGTTAGACCAACGCTCACGTGACTCAGACCTTAGGGTTTGGATCCTGAGGGTAGCAGATTTTTGCCCCTTTGCTTCATAACAAGGACGAATTTAGCCACAGTCTAGGGGAAAATTCTGCGGACCGGCTACTCTAATCAGTAGTTTTTCATGGCTGGTCTCTTCGATCAATACCAGAGAAATGCTGAAGCAGCCTCCCGCACCCCCAGAATGGGCCGAGAACCGCGGACAATTTTTCCTTCTTCATTCCTGTCCCTTCCTCCCTGTTTACACACTTTTACACTTTCATGCACCGTATAATCATCCATTTCGGGAGTCACGAACGTAGATCTTGATCATGGAGGGGAGTGCTTATTGGGGGAGACACCTGGAAGTGGGAAACCACGCAAACCGTCCTGTAGCGACTTCCTCCTCCAGGTCTCTCGCTTGGCAGGGCAACACCCAAGCTGCAAAAAGTTCTAAGCTTCTGACAGGTCTTCCGACGTGCGTGGTAGTGTAATACATGTAGGTGTAAGTAAGGAGTGAGACGAAGAGGAAAGAAAGATCGCGTATGATGAGTGGTCCGTTTATTATATACTTCTCCGGCACTAGCCTGGTATTGATCCGAGAAACCACGAAACATTACCAGTCAGAGCAGCCACTTGCTAGAATGTTCCTCCAAACGTGGCTGAATTCGACCTCATAGGTCTTATAGGTACTTTATAGGTCGTGTGGCTGATGAGTGTTGTGGTGCTCGTGATTTTTATTGACGTTCGGCCCCGTTTCGGCCCTTTGTGCGGGGCGTGTAGGAGATGAGCGCCGAACTTTGTGGCCTGTGCGAACGCTTAACTTTGAGTGGAGTGGGTGGATGGCAGATGCAAGGGCGGGCAGCGGTGTGCGAATGCAGTCTGCTGGAACTGGTTGGAACGTATGCAGGCATGAATGAATGTGGGAACCTACAGACTGGACGGATAAACCCAAAGGGACGAATTCTGCTGTTTGCGAACTTGATCCAAATTACAGATGGTCCTCAAATTTCTGGGCTATTCAAATACTATATAAATGTCCCCAAATTATTACGTTTAGACAGAACTGTGTTAAGACGTAATGATTGTGAAGGAATCATAGAAGTCCTATATATTAAATGCATTAAAAACAACACTATATATCACTTTTTAACTAAAAATAGTTTTACTTTATAACACATATTATATTTGGTGTTTTACGTTATAGACACAACAGAGATGTGAATGAGATTACGTGTAAAACACAACAGAGAATAGAATAGAGATAAATATATTTACATTGTTTCTTAATAAAGATTTGTGATGGACTACAAGAATGGATAAAAACCATGAATATTCAAATTTTGTAATAATATAGCATTAATGAACACTATTTATGCTTGCTAACGAAAAAGAGTAAATGGCCTCTTGAATGGTGCAATGAGTATGAGGAAATAAAATGAAGAAGAGTATAATGAATGTAGGGCTAAGAAAGAAAAAAAGAAAGCGCAAAAGTGAGAAAGCGAGCCAGTGAACGTGTGGAAAGAGTTTATAAGAAAAAGGATGGTTGCGCAAATGCTATGGCAGATAAGACATATGGCTACACACTGAAAGTAAATATCTTTCCGGTGTAGCTCTCACCCGTCCTAGAATTCCTGTGTGATGTGTTGATTAAGCAACGTTGCCATGTTATTCAGAAAGTCATTGAGTTCTACTCAGATACTCATTGGACAGGATCTAAAAAACGAATCTTAAAGAGAGGAATGTTTCCTAAAAATATAAGATAACGGCACTTATAAATCTATTCAGATAATTAACATGATGCAAATTGTACGGTTCTTGTGAAAGAAGCAAAGCTCTTTACGCCTAACAACGATAATGTAGGCAACACTCAATGCAATGAAGTGAATATTGGTGTCTACCTCAGGAGAGAAGTTCTAATTAAGGAGAAATACAATTTTTAGATTTAAATCAGTTAATTATCACGGTGAAGACTTTAAAACATATAATCACACATGCGCGAGAAACATTAATGAAATATATTGCGGGATATTATTAATTGCAGGATTGTATTAATTTTCCATAATTGGATAAATTAAATTATTGCTACGCTGGAAATTTGGTGACCCACTTCTCAGGAATTGAAACAGAGTGTTGTGCATTCTGTAATTATCCCAATAAACCATGTCCTAAATCCAATACATAGTTTGTACATTAATTCAATTCAGGAGGATCGATGCAATTTGCAGGAGCTGATTATCTGTAGCTAGACACAGTGCTCCCTTGCTTATTAATGTTAACTCGGGAAGGTTTTGGCTGCTAATATTTTCGCTTGTTTTTTTAAATGGATACTCAAGTTTAGTTTCGTTAAAATTTTGTTTTCCTCATTCCTCAATATGATAATGAAATAATATTTTATAATTATAGGAAATGAACACCTACATGAGTAATTATGATTGATTTATTTTCTGATAAAAAAGTGTTTCAATTTTTAAGACTACTGTTTCATCTCAACTGTTCTTTTAGAATGGGCGGGGTGGCTTCTCCTAAAAAAAATGAATTCTTGTCAATTGACTTTCAAAAACGTTCGATCTTATTGTATGACCAATGCGTACATTCAAATCTTATAAATCTAGTCGATGTATTATTAAATATTTTCTTTAAGAAATGGCATATGTAATTACTATTACATCGTGTTTTAACTTCCATTGCAATTCCTTCTTTCTTGCTGCTCAATTACGGAGGAGTAACTTATAAAGCGGTGTTCTGTCACAGAAAGTAAAATAAAATAAGTAAAATAATAACTCCAATAAATTACACAAAATATTGCAAAATTAATTTTCAATGTAATTTGTAAAAAAAATGAATAGACGCACTAAATATATTCCACTTTATATTTTAGTGCAATAAAATGTCTTAAATTTTTTAAGTGTGCGATTGCTTCAATTTGCGTTGGATATACTTTCTGTTGTTCTATGTATTTTATTCTACATACTTTATATTTCTTATAGTTTCACATTTCCGTAAGATAAATCCGTTAATGCCTCACCTCAATTGATTATGTAATTGTTGCAACAAATGATATTCCCTGAGAAGAATATGAATATTTATTGCGCATTAATTAAATCTGGTTCAACATAGAATGCTGAGGCTGAAGTTACGAGAAATAAAGCACTTTCTTTTGCAAATATCTTAAAATATGTTCTTAATGAAATACGTTGTTGAGCAATACGCACGTTTCTCTACACCAAAGTAAATATTATCAGCCAAATAATCATGCATGTTAAGAGAAAATATATGTCAACAAATATATGATAAGCAGCAAGTCAGGGTTTTTTGTCATTTTAAACAGTATGTCAGTGGTTTTCATGTTAATATGAGTAGTTGGTGAATGTGGGAAGCCGCAATATACTGTAAAAAATACCTTAGGGAACGAATGAGAGAATTAATTAAGGGGATTGGAGTCAAATAGGTATGTTTCTTAATGGAAAGCAAAGGAACATGTAATCCTGTTTACTCACGTGCGCAGAATAATGATAAGTAATATTTATTATAACTTCCATTTGCGCACGCCGATCGTTTTCAATTGAAACTGGGTGCCTTTTAGAACTCATTTGTACATTTGCAACGTTGACAATGTAAAAATTTCTGTTCTCTCTTATAGAGAAATTCATGTCGAGTTGTAGTAATTGTAACGGGCTAATAACGGTAGAACGATCTCGGGAAAGGTGACTCAGGGTATCAACTGATGGGGAGGTCCTAAGTTTGAGTCCCAACATTGGCAGGATTTTCGTCACTAGTTCGTAGTTACGTGGAATTCATCCGCTGTCTGGAGGAGAATGCTGGGGGCCGGTTGCTCTGATCGGTAGTTTTCCGTGGTTTCTCCAATCAACTCGTGGCGAATGCCGAAGCAGTACCCTAACAAATGGGCGCTATCTTTCTTCCCTCTACCCTGTCGCGTCTTCTCCCCTTTCTTATACACACTTTCCCTCACATGCACTAGACTATCAAGATTGTCGCGAGACCGAGATGGCGCTTAAAATTTGTCGCAGCTGGAGCGGTGACACGTTGGTGGGAGATACCTAGTTGGAAATCATTCCAGGAATCACTTATCAATCAATTAATTGGAAGATTACATGCCTTCCGAGAACTTTCGTAATAATAAGTAATAAGGTAAGTTGATGCGTACTTCGAAGAAGACGGTAAAAGTGGTACATTTCATCAAGTCTTAAATAACCGATGTATTGTTTTGTTTACTGTATGTGAATTATTCTGGTACAAGACATAAGCTGGAGAAAAAAATATTGTGTTTATTACAAGAGAAAGAAAAGCGTTTTGGAAATAGGAAGAAAAAGTATTATAACGAGTCCTTCTGGAGTAAAGCGACAAGAGATCTGGTTTGCACGGTTGTGAAAGAAGCCCAAATATTATAGGCTGGAGCACGATATTATGCCCCACAGGCGATGCAGGTAACCTTTATCACATCAAGCGCTCTTGGGGAATATTTGAAATGATGAATATGAATGAATAGGCTGTCAGGTGTTATGGTCTGGCATTCGACATATTACTACACGCAAATGCAATGTGAAATCACAATTATACAAGTATCGAAAAGTAGATGCGAAATCTCACAAAAAGATTATCACTGATATTTTTCTTTCTATTCGTACAGTCATTTGAAAATCAGAGGGACATTTTTCCTCATTCTCATTATGGACATTTTTCTCTTAGATTAACGTCTCGATTATGAATCTCCCTGTTCCCAGTTTTTAATCACTTCTGATGTCTTTTTACACTCTAGGGGTTCTTGACTACAGAAAGATTCGTATGCTCATTGCGGCCGAGAAGTCTGCGTTCGCTTGTGGCTCGTAACCCGGCTCGCACTGCAGCAGGTAGTAGTGAGCTCCCAGATGGCGATCACGTAGCGGCCCGTAGCCTCTTGTGGAGATTTCTCCCCTGGCACGCAGCCAGTCACATACATCCCTCATAACCATATTACAGAGCAGAGAGAGATCTGGGAAGGAATAAGAATTATGTAGGTGCTACATGGTAGTTTGGATAGGTCTGACTATGACCCAACACTAGAGCACAACAAACGCCTATGCCCGAGGCGATTCGAACCCGCTTCGCATCTCGTCAAAGTCATTATTTACCTTTTCTCCACAAATGTCTGATACAATGATCTAAATCGAACGTCTCAATTATAGATAGCATTGTTACAAACTTTACCTAATTATTTCTACTCCTCTTTTTGATAATTTCCCACGAGGTAAACTTAAAGAAAAGTACATCTTGTGCTACCACTCGTGCTACCAAAAAAACTGACTGCATTGCAGTTGTTATTTGTATACTACGTAATATTTACGTTTCTATAACATTTTACTCCAAGTTTCAGTCCTGGAAATTCGTGTATATGCATGCTTTTGCTTTTCCATCGTATTTCAATAATGGAAATTTTTAATACGCGTGTTGGTCCATTACATGAATCTCTTAATCTTTTCATTTCACGAATTTCAAAACACCTAGAGAACCAAAAACGTATGCAAGTTCAATGTGACGAGTGATTTCCGAGATCGTATCTATTTCGTTAGATTTTATCTGTATTTCACTGACTTTTAGTATACAATGGAAGAGCTTATATCCGAAGTAACATATCTCCAAGAAATACAGTTTTTCGGGAAACGAATATATTGAAATCCATACCTATAATTCAAAATTAGATTCAGCGGTTATAGGCTACCGTTGTACTCAGGAGAAACTTCAGTTTTGAACACAATATTCGGCAGTATGATAGAGAAGCGGCTTAAGGAAAAACTGATACGTAAATATAGAAAATAATCAGAAATGGAGAGACGCCACTTTGTAAATAAAATCATCAATTAGCGTACCCCAGGTAGAAGGGACTTGCATGAGCAACAGGAGCTCAGAGAGGGGCAGGCCAGGTCGGCGGGAACTTCACCGCAGGAGCAGTTCGGTCCCTGAGGGCCTCTGTGGAGGAAGGGCCCTCGCCATCCCCAGCGGGGCCACCTCTTCCCTCGCCCCTCGCTGTCGCCAGAGGGCGGCTACTCGGCGCCCAGGTCACGCGCCCCGCCCTTCCCCTCACCCCCCGCCATCGCCCGTGCTCGCCGCCTAATTCGACACGGCGGACTCGACCACCCAGCGGTGAAAGCGACTCGGGCGCTGGAGAAAGATTGCCGCTGGAATAGGGGCGGAAGGGGATGTGAACAGAAAAGAATCCAAAGCTTGCGATGTTGGGATACACGATTCAATAAGAAATATGGTTTTGGTACCGAGCATTGACGTTGATATTAGCGAATTTCGTGTACCGATATTTCCAATATTCACTCATTGTTAAAACCGGCTAATTTTAGCTCAAAGCCAGCATTACCACTGTCTTTGCAGAAACTCTGACCGGGAGGTCTTAGGTTTAAATCCTGTCGGTGCACCGCAGTGACAAATTTTCGACTCCACCGAAAATATAGGGATGCCCCGCCGCAGGGGGAAGGGGATTTGGAGGGAACAATCCCCCCCACTCCGGCCTGTGGTTGGGGCCGAATCTCACCATCTACCAGGACAGGAACACAGCTACTTCCTACAATAAATTATTCACTAGTTTGACTAATCGAGTGACAATAGGAGTTGTACCAGGGAACATCAATGAACCAATTAATCACCTTTAAAAATTCTAAAATCGCCGCTCTTATTTTTTAATATTAAAAACATGTTATAAGTGTATACTTTTACAATATTCGGACTATTTTTACAATAACGAAGATCGTAGTTTTTCAACCGAAACTTGAATTTAGATATAGACACTATATATTTGTTATTGATGTCACACAATTAACAATGCACGAGTATTGTTATTCGCTAAAAGTGTAGGTGATATCCTAAATAACGAAGAGAGAGAAAGAAAGAGTATGAAGAGAGAGAGAGAGAGATAGGGAGAGAGAAAATAATAGGTCCATCCTAAACCACAAAAAATAGAAAAACTAATTACTTAAAGAAGAGAAAAGAAAGGAAAATACGGGAAAGGGAAAAAAGATGTAGTACAAGAAATAAATAGACAGAATAATTTGGGACAGAATAGCTGAAGACACAAGTAAGATGGTAGAAAATAGAGAAAGAATTTAATATCAAATAGAGACTCTAAGTAATTAACCATAGAATTACTCTTAATCGCAGTTCTTCATCTTGTGTTACATGTCTGACGGAACGACGGCGCCCAAGTACAATTACTTGGTTTTCGTGAACAACCATGGAGCGATGCATGTGATCCGAGGTGCTTTGCATTTTTCTTGCATTCCATAATCATAATATCAAAATCATATATATATTAGGTGGAGCTTGAAACTCCGCCAGTAACTCAGAAAGATGGCCGTTGCAGCCCTCCGAATTATTTAGCTTACCGCATTTGCTGTCACTGCTTCGCAATAACTACGAATCAATGGAGACACATTTTGTGGTAATGGAACGTTTCCTAATGATGTGCAAGGCGACACCAGCTCCAACGCCCGCGCTACGCACTCTCGTGCACTGATGGAACTAGTCTGTTGCACTAAGACAGAATGTCTCACATATTGAACTGCTGCTTAAAACCTATTAAAACTATAATGGTGATACCCCCGTGGGTTGTTTTAACCGCTGCCACCATTAAAAACTACAATGCGCTGCACTTACGTGGGGTTGTTTTAACCGCTGCCACATTAAAACATTGGTGCACG
Source organism: Gryllus bimaculatus (assembly GCA_017312745.1). Classification (NCBI taxonomy): domain Eukaryota; kingdom Metazoa; phylum Arthropoda; class Insecta; order Orthoptera; family Gryllidae; genus Gryllus; species Gryllus bimaculatus. Next base: position 2,884,736 of record BOPP01000125.1, on the reverse strand, counting down.
TCACCCGTGGGTTGTTTTAACCGCTGCCACCATTATAAACTATGGTGCAAGTACCCCCGTGGGTTGTTTTAACCGCTGCCACCATTAAAACTGACCTCGTCTGTAACGTCGTGTGTAGGGATCTAACACCACAAGGAAACAGACACGAGTGAGTATATACAAGTTTTATTTTACACACTGTACTGATGTACATCCCTCACTCTAAGGCGGTTTGCCAGAGCTACCACTGCAGCCCTCCTCTCCCATACGTGCGCTTGCGGCGACGCCTACGACCAGCCTGCAAGGCCGCGTCGCAGATAGACACCTGGTGTGCCCCGGCAGATTGACGATCTGCCCGAATGTGTTTGAAGAACACATCACCCTGTCCGAACTCGTCGAACACCCACGTGCCCTCGCACTCCGCACCAGCCTGGGCGACAAAGTTTTTGTGGTCTAGCCACGAGGAAAACCAAAATCGTTACCCACCCGCGCCGTCTCGCCACGGCGTCTTTATAGGTCCAGGTCAACTGACCTCCTACGTCACTACTCCCCACCCCCGCGCGGTGGAAAGCCTTTCCTGGCGCTGCCTGGCCCGCGGACACATTTCCTGTGGGAAAGTCCCGTCTTTGTTTGGGCGTCTA
>BOPP01000125.1:2873911-2883943 GCA_017312745.1 Gryllus bimaculatus | reverse complement strand
TCTTTAGATCCCCCAGCCCTCTACCTTGCACTCGGCTGCTGCCAAGCCGTGACGCTACAGTAGTATTGTTACGAATTTTACATCCTGACTTCTACTCCTCGTTTTGACAATTTCCCACGAGGTAAACAACTTAAAGAAAAGTGCATCTCGTGCTACTAAAATAACTGACAGCATTGCAGTTGTTATTTGTATACTACCTAATATTTACGTTCCTATAAGATTTGACTCAAGTCTAAATTCTGAAAATTCGTATATATACTTGCTTTTGCCTCCCATCGTATTTCAACATTGGAAATTTTCAATACATGTGTTGGCGCATTACATGAATCTCTTAATCTTTTCATTTCCCGAATTGCAAAACACCTAGAAAACCAAAAACGTATGCAAGTCCAATGTGACGAGTTATTTCCGAGATCGTATCTATCTCGTTAGATTTTCTCTGTATTTCACTGACTTTTAGAATACAATGGAAGAGCTTATTTCCGAAGTTATATATCTCCAACAAATACAGTTTTTCGGGAAACGAATATATTCAAATTCATACCTATAATTCAAAATTAGATTCAACGGTTGTACTGAGGAGAAACTCCAGTTTTGCACACAATATTCGGCAGTATGGTAGAGAAGCGTCTGAAGAAAACACTGATACGTAAATATAGAAAATAACCAGAAATGGAGAGACGCCACTTTGTAAATAATATCATCAATTAGCGTACCCCAGGTAGAAGGGACTTGCATGAGCAACAGGAGCCGAGAGAGGGGCGGGCCCCAGGTCGGCGGGAACTTCACCGCAGGAGCAGTTCGGTCCCCGAGGGCCTCTGTGGAGGAAGGGCCCTCGCCATCCCCAGCGGGACCACCTCTTCCGTCGCCCCTCGCTGTCGCCAGAGGGCGGCTACTCGGCGCCCAGGTCACGCGCCCCGCCCTCGCCCCCGCCCTCACCGCCTAATTCGACACGGCGGACTCGACCACCCAGCGGTGAAAGCGACTCGGGCGCTGGAGGAAGACTGCCGCTGCAATTGGGGCGGAAGGGGATGTGAACAGAAAAGAATCCAAAGCTTGCGATGTTGGGATACACGATTCAATAAGAAATATAGTTTTGGTACCGAGCATTGACGTTGATATTAGCGAATTTCGTGTACCGATATTTCCAATATTCACTCATTGTAAAACCGGCTAAGTTTAGCTCAAAGCCAGCATTGCCCCTGTCTTTGCAGAAACTCTCGCCGGGAGGTCTTAGGTTTAAATCCTGTCGGTGCACCGCAGTGACAGATTTTCGACTCCACCGAAAATATAGGGGTGCCCCGCAGGGGGGAGGGGATTTGGAGGGAAGAATACCCCCCACACTCCGGCCTGTGGTTGGGGCCGAATCTCACCATTTACCAAGGCAGGACCACAGCTACTTCCTACTATAAAATATTCACTTCATTAGCTTGGTTAATGACCATAGAAGTTGACGTTCCAGGGAATATCAATGAATCAATCAATCACGTTTTAAATTCTAAAATCGCCACTCATAATTTTAATATTAAAAACATGTTATACGTGTGTATTTTTACAATATTCATTTATTTTCCGTAATAGTACACGTATCTCAATAAATATAACAAATTTCAAGGGCACGTATATGAGTGGAAAATTATGACTCTCTGACAATGAATTTAAGTAATCAATATTATATAACGCAGGTACAATAGTGACAGTTGCTCCTGATTCGAAGGGTCTCATGCGCTCATCGGCAGGCTACTCTGATGTAGTCAAAGAGTATTTATTCGTTTACTTGCCGAACACCCGTGCGAGATGAGTTGTCTAACAATGAGGGAAACTCTCATACATGTATCTTCATTGAACGCAATTTTCCAACACACAGTCGTTGGCAAAATGTGATTATCTGCGACCCCTCTAAATGCACTATAAGTTTGCAACGTTGACGCTGATAATTTATATATTTATTCCAGACGAAATATATATAATGTGTATCTAGCACATGGCATATCGCAGGATGTATTTAAAGAAAGGAGGGTGCTAAAATTAATAACAGACGTCTAATAACATAGTTTTTCAAGAGAAACTTGTATTTAGATATGGACACTGTACATTTGTTATTGATATCACACAATTAACAATGCACGAGTATTATTGATGCGCTCAAAAGAGCAGGTGACATTCTAAATAACGAAGAGAGAGAGATAGGAGGAGAGAGAAAAAGGGGGAGAGAGAAAGGAGGAGAGCGATAGGGAGAGAGAGGTCCTATGAGGAGAGAGAAAAGAAATGTACTCAGACCAAGGTCGATCCTAAACCACAAAAATAGTAAAACTAATTTCTTAAAGAAGAGAACAGAAAGGAGGGTACACGGAAAAGGGACAGAAGATGAAGTACAAGAAATAAATAGAAAGAATAATTAAGAACAATATAGCTGAAGACACACGTAACATGGTTAAAAATAAAGAAAGAATTTAATATGAAAGAGAGACATTTTTTGTAATTAAGTAATGGACAATAGAATTACTTTTAATAGTAGTTCTTCATCTAGTGATACATGCCTGACGAAACGTCGGGGCCCAAGTGCAACTTCTTGGCTTTCCTGAACAAACACGAAGCGATGCATGTGATCCGAGGTGCTTTGCATTTTTCTTGCATTCCATAATCATATCAAAATCATATATATTAGGTGGAGCTTGAAACTCCGACAGTAACTCAGAGAGATTGCCGTTGCAGCAATCCGAAGTATTTAGCTTACCGGATTTGCTGTCACTGCTTCACAATAACTACAAATCAATGGAGACACATTTTGTGGTAATGGAACGTTTCCTAATGATGTGCAAGGCGACACCAGCTCCAGGAAGCAAGAGCAAATAGAGGAACAGTTCTGCACGACAGGATCACGTTACAAGTGAGCAGACGCGAGTCCTTTGCCGACGAAAGCAGCGGTGGAAGGCGGGGCGGGTTGGTGAGCGGTGGTGTTGGGTGAGAGGTGGTGGGAGGAGTGCTGCTGGGTAAATGGTGCAACGGAGGCGGGGCTCGGACGATGACAGCAGCAGAGCAGCAGCGAGGCGGCAGCGGAGGCCGAACCGATGGTGAGGCGCAGAGAGAACGGTAATTGCGTCGGGGTCGGTGGGAGGCGGGGGCGACGCGAAGGATGGCGGTAGGGTGTGGCGGCAGTACGACAGTGAAGGACCGGGTGGCGGTAGCAGGCGAGTGAAATGGGAATGGGCGGCGGCTGGGTGGCTGCTGGAGAGGGCGACTGTGGCAAGGCTAGGCCGTGGCGACAGAACCGCTTTGGTGAAGGCGGTGACCGCAGCGCGCGGGGTGAGGAATGGCGGTGATATCAGGGTTGCGGCAGTGCGGCGGCAAAGCGGTGGCGAAATGGCGGCGGTGGCGGCAGGGGTTGGTGAGATGACAGAGCGGGGCTGATGCGACAGGACGCTGTAGTATTAGCGTCAGCTCGGCTAGGGTGTTGGGGACAGGACATGGTGGTGGCAAAACGACGGTGGAATGGCGGCGGTGGCAGAAAGGATAGGGCAAAGAGGGGTGAGGTGAGGGCGGGGCTGAGACGAGAGAACAGCTGTACTATACGCGCACGTTTTTTGATATTCTACAGCGGGGAGAGGAGGGCTCTGGCTGCGTCACGACTCAAAAGGACGTACCAACTGTGGACATGAACTTAACTCACCAAAGCGTGTCTCGAGAAATGTTACGATTGTTTTGAAAATACGAAGTGGTTGTTGCCAGCATTTTAAATTCGTACGTGCCGTTGCGAGTAGAACCTATGTATCTCAACGTGCCGTGCTATTCAGCGCTGGGTGAGGACTAGAGAGCTCATGTATTAAGAAACCTTGCGCGAACAATAGTCGTGGCGGCGGCCGGAGCGCGGGATGAGGCCGAGCAGTGGCTAGTGCCTAAGCGGCGGCAAGCGACAGCCGTGGTGGCGGCGGTGGCAGCGGGGCGGGGGTGGTGGAAGAGGAGGGGGTTGAGGTGGCGGGGCGGGGCTGTGGCGGCGGAAAGGCCGCTGCTGAGCGGCGGCGCGGAGGGGACGTGGCGGCCAATGCGGCCGTGCTGCGGTGGTTGGGGCTTTCACCCCAACGCAAGTCAACGCCCCAACGAGGGTTTGTCCTCGAGCCGCCGCCGCCGCCGGTCGCCGGGGCGGGCAGCTCGCCGGCGCGGCGGTGAGGCTAATTGTGTTTCGTGGACAAGCGCCCCGCGGATGGACATTTCCGTTGACGGCCCGGTGCGACGCGACGGCCGGTGCCTCACAAAGATTCATTCAAGGGGCGTGGCCGAGATTAATGAGCAGCTCGATGAGACACTTCTGGCAGTGTTGCTTTCCTTGTTTCCGGCGCGACTTGCTAATTTATGAAATATTCTGCGCAACTAATTCTCTTACTTTTTATTATTACGTTTATGGTTATTACTATCGCTATAGGAGAAAAGATATTTCGCAGCAAAATAGATATCTGTAAATTGGCCATTCTATTGATCACACACAATATCCACATCGACACTTTTTAATATTCAAAAACATATTTGGTATGGCAACTTTTTACTTTATTATTTGAATATTCTAATGCGAATTAGTGTCTCTTGTCATTTTTTAATAAAAAATATACATAATGGCAGCATATGTCGTCAATAATTTAAAGTTAAAAACTAAATATTTGAATAGATCACGAGAGAGCAACATACGAGGGCAAGTTTGTAAAAACCCACTTTGATATTTATTGCAGTTAATGTCGTAAAAACTAGTTTGTAACGTAATGAACACAGTACTACATTCGATGTAGTACGTTATAAACAGGGACGCAACTACATAAAAGTTAATAAATTCGAAATTTATTTTCAAACTCAGCTCATCGCTTAACGAGTAGTATTTAAAGCTCAACGATTAGAGTACAGAATGACGCAACGCAACACAATACCGGAATGGGTGTACTTAACTAGTCAATTCCTCCGGTATTAGAATGAAGTGGTGCGGCTAACACCTCGCAAAGGACATCTAAACCTACACAAATGGATTAAACTCTAAGTACTGTACTCAATGAGTCTGAGCCGGGACCACTTGTGAATGGAGTATTCACTCAGACAAGGAATTGCATCCATTTACTCTACAGCAACGAAGCCTGCAGCACTGGAGTTTCCTGTTACAATCCCAATATCCATGCTTGAACATGATGTCTTTGCAAGTCTCAAATGTTTGAAGTTTGACATAGCCTGAGTCTAGACCATGCTAGAGACCTGGCACTTATTTTCAACTTGCTTCTATGGTGTAATACGAATACAAAGAATGTAATGAGGTAATGCGGAAAGGACGTTTAAATTAAATTAAATGACACTTGGACAGGGGAAACGTACTGATCCACAATTTGTAAATTTGTGATTGAGATCTATAATTTATTAGTACCTAATATTAATTATGACTGTTAAGTTTTATTTTTCCTCTTTATGAAAATAAGACAATATACTGAATTAGATTTACTGAATGATTATGAGAGCCATTCCTTAACATGGAAAATACTTCACCCAGGGTAAAAGGCACACCTCCTTTTCATTTTCTTAGATTAGAAAGTATGTAATTTTCAGGTGTCAAAATAGAAAATTACACGACATTATTCGAAACTGGCCAAAATTTGACGGAATAATTATAAAAGTTACCTGACTGAAGTAGATTGGGCCAGCACTATTACATATTCATCAAAAACAAAATTTTTCAAATTCAGGAAAAATAATATTTACAGTAAAAGTAATACTAAATACTATTATTGCAATTTAAATTCAATGCTATAAATTTAATGAAAATGTCAAAACAATAAACAATAAAAAGTTAAAATCAGCAAAAGGTGTCAAAATTTAAATCAATTTAAACGAAATTTATAAAGACACAGAAATGTCATTGAGTAACCTGCAGTTCTAAGAAACACTTCCCAGATCTGTTATTCATTGTTTTTTGCAAATAAAAAAGTGCAACAAAGAAATTTTGAATCAATCGTTCATGATGTGGCGAAATAAATTTTGTTTCAAGAATAGCAATTGTCTTACTAATACGATAACATTTCATACATTTTTTAAATGTTTTCTTTTTGTTCTTATTTAAGGCCGTTTTTTAAGGCTGCTTTCTTATTTAAGGCCATACAACGACCACTGTAAGTAACATTTGGGGTAACGGTAACTGTGTGCGGACACACATAAACATAAATGCCCAGGGCGGGATTCGAACCTTCGTTCAGGCACGAGGCAGCTGCGGCCCTCCCGCCTTAACAACCTCGGCTATCAAGGTCAGCATTTCATATCTTCCACCAATAGTTTTTTTTAAGAATATAAATATTCACTTATCCCTTTGAGCTATTGTTTAAGATCCTAGAGCCTAGGAGAAACACAAAATTGAGTATAACCGAATTTTAACACAAAGAAATATTTATAAAAGAAATATTTAAATGATTAACAAAATCGTAGAAATATGTACAGCGGTTGTTTGAACAAACAATTCATTATCCTTGGCATTATTGACGGATATACTTTCTAATTATTATCTGGCCTGGGATATAACATTGTAGTATATTACATAAATATAAACCTATTTTCCAATTTAAACAACACAGCCTAAACTGGAGGGGTACAAATTTGGGTAGTTATCACGGAACATATAAAGCAAAGAACACTAAACTACCATTGTTATTTAAAATCAGTAAACGGTAGTTTTTGCAGGTATTTGTTGGTACATATTCGATAGAATTCTCTCTCCCTATATTCGATTAGTGAGTGGTATCTTGCGTTTCAGAAGTATTCTGGGCGAAACAACAAGAACTTAAAATTTGCATTTTTCTAGAAAGTTAAATTAATGTTAGTTCGCGCGAGGACTCTACCAAGCTTACCAAAAAAGTTAATAATTGATTTGTTGATTGAGAGACAATAAGATATTCCGAATGAGCGTTAATTTCGTCAAACTTTCATGTAATTAATTTTCAGAATAAGTTAAACAACTCTATGATAATGACATATGTGGGCCATTCTTTTTCGTTGGTAGTTAGAATCAGAAAAATATAAATTTAGTAGAAGCTACAGTTAAACGTATGAAAAAAAAACACCAAGTGTTTGAAAAAATATAGATTTACAGGACTAGCTACTATTTAATCAAACGAATAATAATAATATAAAATGTTTCGCTACTTTGAAAAAATTATCCAGAACTAAAATTATATGAGTCATGAACATTACAATACTGTACAAGCTAGTTTTAGAAGGGTGTTGTTTCTATGAAATTTGTTCGTGAAGATGAGCTCTATAAACCAATATTTTTCTAAATATTATGCTTCTATCTCCCAAACAGCACCGTTAAATTTTTCAAATACATAATTTCATAATGAAAAGCTTCGCACATGCTGCTTGTAGTTCACACAAAAGCTCATGAAATGTGTAGAACCATCGGTATCTGCAGTGTCTACAGTTGCCCGAAGGTCGAGATTATATGGTCAAGTCCACATCAAGAGAGCGAGTTACGTCATTCGCAGCTTGGCAAGCGGCTCGCGCCTTCTCCGGTTGTTTGCCCCGCTCAGCAGCGAGGTCCCAGCCAGAACGTGGCGCGGGTCCGGTTCTGCCTAGCGTAGAAACTCGGCGAAACTCCGCGAAACAGCTAAATATAGACGAAGCCGCCCTCCCAAAGCGAGATCGTTGCGTGCGTACCCAGTCAGAACGCAGAGGGCGCTCCGCAAACAACAGGGATTACATGGTTATCGGACCGCAACCGCGCTACGCGAGTGAGGAGTGTGGGGAAAACGCTGCCCAGCGCCAGAACGTGCCAGGGAGTGGGACAGGGCGCGTCTGGGCTCGCGGTCCAATGGCAAAAGGGTATTTTAATGCGGTGAACAAACTTTCGCCTGGTCCACACGGAACCAATAGGTCGTTATTGAACACGTAAATAAAAAAGTCGGTTTGAACGTACAGGACATTTGGTTGGTTGGTTGTTGGTGATTCAGAGCCCTTCAATTGCTACGGTCATTATTTCCGTAAGTGTAGTGCATGTGTTTTCATCGAGAGATGGCGGTGACTTTCCTCCGCTGGAGGGCGAGTACCGTCGCCGACCTACCGTCGGCGAGCGGGATTTACCTCCCACCAGGTATCTCCCACCAACAGGGGAGATTCCGGGTACCGCCCCAGCCGGGACAAGCTCTAAGCTCCCGACCGGTCTCCCGGCAATGTGGTAGTGTAGTGCGTGATAGTTTAAGGGTATGTAAGTAAGGGGTAAGGATAGGACAAGGAAGAGGATCGCGCGCACTTGTAGCTCCTCTGATAGGCTACTGCTCCGGCATTCGGCTGGTGTTGATCGTAGCAGCCGGTCGCTATAATTCTCCTCCGGACAGCGACTGAATTCGACCTACTATCAAGCTACTGCGAAAAATAATTCCATGGTCGGGAGTGAAGCCCTAGAAGCTCCCTGTCACAGGCATTGCAGTGTCATCAGTAGATGACCTGAGCTACCTCACCAGGTGCGCATCTGGGCTCGCGATGCAATGGCAAAAGGGAATTTATTCCGTGTACAAATTTTTGCCCGGTCCGCTCAGAACCAGTTGGTTTGTTGTGATGCACAAAAATAAAATTGCGGCTTGCTCTGAACGTACAGGTGTTTCCAAACATTAAGTATTCACCTAGCTAGCGACTGCTCGCTGAATTCCGACTGGTATGGATGGATTGCTTGCTATTTGCCGAGCGACGAACATTAGGTGCTCTTACTACCCACCGCGTGTCGGTATTTTGGACACATCAAAGGAAGCGAACATTCGTTGAACACAGCAGTTGCTCAGGATGGGGCAAGCAGCAGTTCGCTACTCGGCGAATGCTGAATGTGTGGAGCCACCTTAACAGATTCGTTTTCGTTTAACCTTAAAATTATCCAACAGCAATAAACCCTTTAAAATCATTATATGTCTGTGTTGTTAGTAACAACTTGTTACGCTTTCCGTATTTCACCCTAAAGTTTACGAGCATGTCCCACCTAATCTACCATTCCCTTGGGCTGTAACATGCCCCTCGTCGCAACTCATCTCCCAGACGCATTTGACACGCTGTTTATGCATTCTAGCTCGCGGCGCGGGGAATTTGCACTCTGTCTGCAGGCCGTATTTCCCGCCCTGCATTCCCGCATCAACCTCCGCAAAGCCTTCGGCCTGGAAGATGATTAATAAAATATAATTTTCAATTCATAATATTCATTTTCAAGCACAGAACAATATGTAATTTATGTGATTTAAATAGTTCAAAAGATACGAATCAATTATTTGCTTTCTAAGTTCTTAATACATTTAGGAGAGAAGTAATTAAAAAACAAGATTGTTTTCTGAACAAATGATAATTTATTAACAGAGATCTACATTAATAGAGATAGCGTACTATCAGTGGGGTAGTTGAAAAGTGAAGTATGTACCACAGGTTTTTCATCCAGTTTCCCTAGATCTCTTGAACATATGTTGAAATGTCCCTTTCTGTTGCTTTTGGATATCACTGTAGCTTCATTACGTGCACGTTTTGTTGAGCTTTCCTATTGCCACCAATTGTAGCAATAGAGCTAGTGCGTTATGTTACTAACAACAGACGAAATTCAAATCTGTAGTTTGTTTGTGGACGCAAATACGTTTTCTAATGCTTGGGAGTGAAAATTTCTAGTTTTCATATGCTGCTAATCACGCTTTGTTCACACTTTATTTATCATTAAAGTATGTAGAGATAGGGATTCTGAAGCTGAAAAACGAAGTGCTCAGATAAAACTATTACAGAAACTTTTCACCCATTCGTTACGAACATTTTTTGGTTCTTTTTAAGAAATAAATCGAATCAAATTAAATTACGAATAGTAAGCGTTTCGGCGCAGATAACACAAAAATTCTTTCAGCCTTTCACAACACCCTTTAGTCCTCTTGCTACGTCTGCTCCCACGTGGCAGTCGGAAGGCCGTTGTCGACCCCTGCGGGGGAGCAGGTTGCACTCAGGGCAGCGCAGGCGGTTGGGTCACCGCCGGACAGCCATCAAAGGGCCGGCAGGGTAGGGCGT
>BOPP01000125.1:2829046-2873589 GCA_017312745.1 Gryllus bimaculatus | reverse complement strand
ACGTTGGGGAAGTACCTTCTGCCACTCCGCGTAATCATATTCTGGTCTCCGAAATGACAGAGCCACCATCACGCCATTGCTCTGTGGTAGCCCTGTTCCGCTTCTGCTCTCTCTCGCCCACAGTCGTCAGCTGCGTGCTCGGACTGCTGAGGTCAGCCACGCAGAACGTCGCTCCCTTGGGGAACTTAACGAAATGCACGAAGACGGAAGTGAAGGAAGACAAGCTGTTGGGAGCTGCAACCTTAGAATATCTGACTAGAATGTTGCAAGCCACCGATATTGAAGGCATTGGTGAGAATTGTTGGTGTGGTCAACAAAGCCGATGGAGAATAGCGGAGCTGAAGGTGTGGTTAGGGTTCCAGTTCCGACGCTGGCAGGGCTTTCCACACTAGCGAGATAGCTAGGCCGAGTCCAGTCGCTGACTAGAGGAGACTCCTAGCGGCCAGGTGCTCTGATCGGCACTTTTCCGTGGTTTCTCAACACCAGTTTAGTCGGAGCAGTACCATTACAATCGGACCAAGGACTGCGCGCGATATTTCCTTCCTCTTCTTTGCCCTATCCTCAATCTACCTTGAAGACACTTTCACGTCCTACATTGCCACACGTGTAGGGGGACCAGTCAATAGCTTAGAGCTGATCCCCACTACGGCGGTACCCCGCTGGGGAAGAAACCTGGATAGGGGAACCTTGCAAGCCGACGTGTGGGTCGGCGCTAGATCGCGCCATCCAACAGGGAAAGAAAACCTCCACCCTCGTGATAAAATCATACACTACGCATGCATGACGAATGTACAGCATTTCGCGCGCCAGGAACCCGAAACTATCCATCAATGAACCCAATGGAACAAGTCACAAGGCGTGACCAGTGCGGAATAGCTTCACTGAGGCAGCAAGGGGCGGTAGCTGCGGTCTCGGTAGTCCCAGTGCGGAAGCGCGGCGGCTGTGGCGAAGGGGCGCCAGCCGTGTCTCGCCGCGCCGCGATGCGACCTTTGCAAAGGGCGGGCACCGCGCGCGCGCGCGAGCGAGCGAGCGAGGCAGGGAGAGGTGCGGATCGACCCGTGCGGCGCGGGGCGGCGACCGGCCGGCGGCAGTCGACTGTGGTGATCGGTGAGGCGGCGAGGCCAGGCGGGCCGGCGCAGACGATCGGCGCTGGACAACGCGCCAGCGCGCGCGCAGCCACGACGGAGCGACGCGGGAACGGGGAACGGGGTAAATGCGTAAAGGCGACGGGGAAGAGGGAGGTACTGTGACAAAAAAACTAGGCAGGCCGACCGGACGATGGGATAAAAGGGGGGACAGGGAGATGAGATGGGTGGGAAGATGGAGGGAAAGGGGTGACGGGGAGATTGAGGAGACGGTGGGAGTGGAAACGGGGTCGGTGAGGACACAGGAGTTAGTGAGAAGGCAGGGTGGGTATGAAGACGGGGTAATTCACGAGACGGGATTGGTGAGGAGGTGGATGAGGAGTCTGGGTGGCTGAGAACACCGAGTGGGGTGGGGAGATGGGTAGGTGAGGAAACGGAGTGGGTTGGAGGCGGGGGCAACGCGAAGTGAGCAGGGCAGGTGTTGTGTGCTTGATGCAGGGGGTCTGGGTGAGGGGAACGTATCGCACGGCGAAGGCGGCGGACAAATGGAGCGTCCCTTCGGCCAAACGCCACGCGATGCGATTCAAAAGATCGTTAATATTCCGTTGTCCTCGCGGGATCCGGTTGCCTCCCGGAAATTCTACCGACGCCGCTAAGGGAATCTAGAGCATTTGTTTTCTGTCTTTGTGGAGCGGTGCCGTCATCAATCATGATTTACCAGTCGAAGAGTTTACTTTTGCATTAGTATATTGCAAATTCTTTCATTTACTGGAAATAACATAAATATAAGGTACTTGATAGATTTCAGTCATGAAGGCAATTAGAATGATTTCATTAAGCACTATTCTCTCTCGTGAAATAATACCAGTGTTAGTTAACAATTTGTTCTCGCAGAAAAACTCTGACTTCCGGTCTTTCATCGACTACATATTTAAAATAATACACAAGTAATTCTTCAATTGACAGTTTGAAACACTTCTTTCTACAGAATTCTCCACGAACACACACACACACACACGTTAATAAAAATTTTAACTCAGCAGAAATGATCTTCATAGGATCTTCAATGGTACTCTTATTACGAATTAACTATTAAAAATTATCCTTCAATGTTTTGTTTAAAGGCTGTAACAGTACTTCATAAGAAAATTCAGACAAGCGAGCATTTTTAATGCGAAAAACCTAATTACTGACCTGCGTAAAAAATAATTGTGGCGAGTAAATACCAACATACCATGTTACACATAATAATTCATTAACATATAATTCATTAGTGGCGAAAGCTTCACATCAGCAGAAAGATGGAACACTAGCGCAGGCCTACCCAACTGATGTCCAGCGATGGCATTTAGTGCGGTTCACGAAAAGTTATTAGTCAGAAGTGAAAATCTGTTTCATCCATGTCAGGCAAAAACATTGAGAGCCTAGCGCACGCGCCGTGTCGAGGTCAACAGCCTCTTTACTGTAAAAATAGGCTAAATTTACATTTAAGGATTTTTCTAGTAGATTCAGAAATTCAAAATTATCTCAATGTGTTGGCACGACCTGATATCACGCATGTCTCCAAGCCCTCTCCAGTTTCAAGCCGGACAAAGTGCCGAGATCACCGATTCGAGGAGGTCCGGTGTGGATCGCACGAGTAATGAAAATATTAAAGGTTTTTATTTGTGACCCTTGAGGCCCTGCATGTTGGACACCACTGCACTAGAGTAATGACAACAATTAATCACAAAAGCTATTTTCGTGAAGGATCAGCTTTCGTGTAGTTTCCGGGAAGGACAGTAGGCCGTCTAGCTCGGTATGCCACGGGGCGACCCCTTCATGTCCTCCTCCCGGCCGCCGGGCTGTGCGTGTCTCCAGCTGTGACGCAGGTCGAGCCTTTGGATAGCGCGCACGCTCTCCCAGGAGGCCCTTATTGATGTATTCGCCTCAGGCGAATGGGCTGCGCTTGCCGCGGCAGCGTTCCCCACTTCAATTGTGTAAAGCGCTGAAGTGAAGGAACCTGTCGAGTTCCATTGCTTTTCCCACGAACAACCATTTTGTCTAAAATGATGTTCTATTAATTTCTTGAAGGGCGAATTTAACTGCCGCGAAGCAGATTTAAAGATTATGTAAAACTCTATTGAATTCGTTCATAAATATTCAGACCGTAGGAATCAAAAACCCCCATTTAAACAGTGATAACAAAACGGGAAGTTTCAATTCCCCTGTGGAGTGAATAAAGCAAACAAGACAACTAGAAAAATCGCATCGTAGCACATTCTGAATGTCGTAACGACCCGAGTGCCTCAGGATAGCAGTCTGTTGCCGCTGACAGACGGCACTTCTGAGTCGCGAAAAGTACATTTGCGTTCAGTTCAAACGGTGCGGTTCGACACTAGTTAATATCAGTCGAATTCAAGTCCGACTGCTGGAAAGAGAATTCTAGCGACCGGCTACACCTGATCATAGTTCCGGGTTTACGATCAATCCAGGAGAATGTCGCAACAGTACCTAATAAACCGGCACAGCGACCGCGCGCCAAATCTTCCTTCCTCTTCCTTTTTATCCTCATTCCTTACTTACATACACTACCTTTCACTTACTTGTCAACTTAAACACTTACATTTACAATGCACCACACTACCACACATGTCAACAGACCAGTCCGAACCTTAGAGCTTGTCCTGGCAGTGGCGGTGCCTTGTTAGTGGAAGATTCTTGAATGGGACAACCCCCGCAAGACGACATGTATTGACGTCCCCGAAAAGTTAAAGTCCCCGCTAACAATCTGAATACGTCTTAAGAATAATCTTGGCAAAGTCGCCTTTCCTAATATTCTTGATATGAATTTTTTCACTGCGGATTTCGTAAATGACGCAGTGAAATGACGCAAATCCATGAAAGTGAATTAATTGTAACACTGGTAAAGGACGAATTAATACTTTTTCGGTAGGAGATATCCAACTCTCTAAGAGGGGATGATTCTCAGCTTCCTCCCCGTCAATTCAACAACTGGTGGTATCTTAGGAATACTCTAGAGTGGACAAACGCAGATAACGGGATAATAGGTAGAGGCAAAAAAGAAACAGGTCTCGTCAATGAATCTTTGTATCTCAAATGTCGGGGCTCATCGCAACCCTATGTCAAAAATAGCATTTATTCGCATGCGATAAGAACAGTAGGCACGAGTGCCATTCGATTGAATGTTGATATGTGCTCCTCAGAAGACGTCAAACATGTTTTGACACAGTCTAGCGCCGAGACCCTGCTTCTAAGATTCTTACAACACGAAATCTGCTTCCCTTCATCCGTATACCTGACCTATGTACATATTTAAATCACTCCGTACATTCCAAACAGCAATATTGCAGTATTCTTTAGAGCTACGTTCTATGTTAGACACGCTTTAGATATTTATGTATTACTATTGGGTGCAACACACAACGGTTCTTTAGAACTTAGTATAATTTTGCATTTTGCAATATGAAAAGAAAATACAACTTCTCATTGTACATGTTATTGCAATGCATTCAACATTCGATGCATCCAAAATTCGATGGTAATTTTACTAATTTATGACTCATCAAATTTACTGCAATTACAACCCATCATGACGATCTGATATATTAGACAAATATTGAAGGATCAACATAAATATGGATTATGTTTGTGTATTATGTGTTGTGATATTCCTTCAACAACGGGCAGCTGTAAAAGTTGAATACCCAGCAAATCAAATGTCTGCAAATAGAAAACTTTTTCCCAAAAAATATCGCATTCATGAAATTCTTTAAATGATACGTTAATAAATCGTATCTTAAAGAGGTTTACGTTACAAAATCCCAAAGAAATAAAACGATTCCAATTTTACACGTAAATAGAACAGAATAATATCAAATACGTCTACAGTGCTGCTCGCTTGGAGAATATTTCCACACGGATGATATTCCGTTTGAAGTAAAAGATCTGGAGTCCGCTTGCAGGATTCTTCTTTTTACTTTTATCGGTTGCAGTAACGCCAGTGTGAGTCCAAGTCTAGATTTGTCGAGCGTGAAACTTTCTTTATGGTTATAATGCATTCAACACAGTACTGTGCTATCTTAGTGGTAGTCTACGTATTCCTTTTGTTATTTCGAGCATCGAATATTCAAAATATCTGACGTTATGCACCCAGAATACGAGTGGACCACTCGTCACGTTTTAAGACTTCTCACCAAACTATTCGTCAAGTTTACATATAAAAACAATACTCACTAAGGTACTCTGAGGGTTTATTTATCTACTTTGAACTTCTATAACATTTTTATTTCCCAGAATGTAATTTCAAATTATAATTGTTTCATAAAGATATTGTAAATTGCTGGATATGACTTGATTTTAGTTATTTTGTGCGTCAAATACTGTGGTCATTAGTCATAAGAGTGTAGTTTGTTACCATTAGCGTGCTATATTCCGGGAAGTGGCGGTGTTTCTCCCACGTTGAAACGTGAGATCCGGCATCAACCTACACGTCGGTTTACGAGATTTCAGACTACTGAGAGAAATCTCCCCAAGCGGGGTACCGAATAATTTGGGACAAGATCTCGTAGGATCTCTATACACGTGTGGTACAACGTAAGTGTATGTGGCTATAATGAGAGAGAGAGAAGGGGGAAAATGAGAGAGGATACATCGCGCGTGGTCCGTGGCCTGTTAGTTGAAAAACGGCATTCGCGTGCTAGTGATACTGTTATACTGACGAATCCGTCGGGGTTAGAATTCTGGGACCAGCCACTCAGCTAGGCTGCTGGCAATTCTTTCACTGATACATTGTATTCAGTAGAAGTTGTTACACATAAGATATTTAATGTAATATTCTTTATCTTCTTTCTTTCTTTATTTCGTGTATCATTCTTTATCTTCAACGCTCTATTATCGTTCAATTTGCATCATTCAATAATGTTTTTTTCATGCATACACAACTGACTATAAAAATTGCTCTCTTTATATTTCCTTTGGCTGGTAATGGTAATTAGAATATGAGAATAATACAATTCACATACTGAGTATTTTTTTCAGCCTGAGCATTAATCATTATTAAATTTGAAAATTCCTATTACAAGGACATTTTAATATTTCCATTGGAGATAATTTGTACAAGTGCAAAATATTTGAGTTAATTTGAATTTTAGGCTTTACATGTAAGTGAATACACAAGTCCGTTAGAGATGAATGCGGTTGAAATAATAAAGTTCTTTGTGGCTGTCGTTAAAAGCTAATTTGATTTCAATCAAAATAACATTAAGGCATCTTACGGAACTTACTTTCGTTAAGTAGACCTTTTCAACACTTCTTAAATTAGTGCCAGTTAAAAAGTATATGAAGGAAGACGTATGAAAATACAAATTAAATTCGACTCTGAATGCAAGTGCATTTTTTTATCAAGGGAATATCCTATCAATAAAGAACAACTGTTAGTAAACGACAGATAATATTAACTTCCGTTGTTGATTTTGCGATTCTCCACTTACAATTGATGAAATATCTGGAATAAATAAGAAAAAATAAATCTAACTCACAATATTAATTTAACTTATTGAAGATATTAATTACTTAGGCTTGCACCCCTTGTCTGGAGTACTTAGGAACTAAAACATTTTTATTTTTACGCATAAATATACACAAAGTTTTACACGTCGTATAATTCAATGACAGTTAAATGTATTTTAAATTAGCTTATAATGAACTTTCAGTGTACATAACTTGCTATCGAAGTAAAAATTTTGTTATTTTATATTAATTTGTAAAGAAGCTCGTTCATTTTTTTGGGATTATTTTGAGCGGTATCTAGTAATTAGCGAAAACTGAAGAATAGGCGTGTTAATGTACATTTTGGGAGTTATTGGAAGCTCATTGCGACACATAACCGATTGGGGAAATTCGATTATTAATATAAAGAAGCTCTAAAACACGTTTGCCTGTGATTTTTGCACACTGATATGTCATTTCAAAGAAATGTGAACTTTACCTTTACGACTGGGACTGCAATGCAAGAGCACAACTCGGCAAAACCACAAGCGATTTGATAAACCCTAAAAACTCAAAATGAGAATGGGAACATACGTGTCACGATAACAAGAAACGTAAGAAACATTGTTTAATCTCATGATATGATTAAGGTTGGAACAAGTTAACATCGGAAATATAAAAACTCCAAGACGACGTTAACATTAAAATTTATGCATTATAATTTAATTATATTATACGGTGATAAATATAAAGTATTTAAAAAATCGTATTGAATAATGTTTAAATGTTTATTTTATCCAGAAACCTTTTTAGTTTGATGTGAGATTAGTTAATGTTTATAGTTTCCGCCACATCCTGGGATATGAGCACTACAAATTTCTTCAAAAGTTTTTTCTTAGTATTGAGCAAAATATCAAGAACAAACAGTGGAATTTCCATATGAAAACAATTATTTTCCTTTATATTTAATAAAGTGATACCTGCATTATGCGACCACTGACAGTTCCATGAAAAAGTGGTATTTTAGAGGAATGGTCGCTCAATAGAATAATATTTTTTTTGTAAAGAGATTTTAAATTATTTACAATATTTTTAAATGCATTTATCTCTTTCCTTGGGAAACATAAATGTTTAAATACTTTTCAGTTTTAGTTCTCCCAGTACTTGTCTACAGATAATGAATCTTCATATTCATCTGTACGCACACTCAATTTGTCTTTTGGGTATGCATGGCACCTTCTATGTCTTAGGAGCTCAAACCTTTGCTTTTCCCCCCACCTCTTCGCAAAAGAAAATAAATTCAAGCGATGGCTCTTGGGTGAAGATACTGAATGCAATTCAAACACTCGTGTGAGATGGTGTAGATTGAACACTGACTGCCGACATTAATATTCTGCCGCACTAGAAATACTTCCACGAAAGTAAGGTAAGGAAGGCTCTCTTAAATAATTAAACATTATATAATTTCCGCCTAAAAAATGTAACAAATTGAGCGAGCAGCCGTACTTCCATAGCAGTGGCCATGATTTATTGATAATTAATTCGAGGAATCGTCGTGCCCTCCAATTTCTTCGAGAACGATTTTGTGACAAAGGTCATGTCGCGCGAATGCTTATCACCACTTCGCCCATTTTCATTTTAATTACGGAAAATGGGGTGTTCTTTATACTTACAAATTTCCTGAAAGTTGTCTCTTAAATGGGTTAAGTTAAGAAAATTGCTATTGAGGAGCTGGTCGGTGGCTGGGAAGAGGTATCTCTTCACAGAGAAAATGTGCACGTAATATACGAGTTTTTGTGTCCGTTCCGAGAAGAATGGGTCGGTGACACGGGTGGTGGTTAATAGGAATTATCTGTAAGAGATTTTACTGCATAGAGTAAAACAGCGTAGAACGGACGGACCAACGATAACGCCAGCCCAAATCTCAGACGTCTACAATTTACACTTGTTTTTTACCTAAAGGAATCCATCTTTTTCTATTAATTAAAAGTAAGCCTTTTTACAATGGTAATTATCACAATAAATAGTGCCACTGAAGGAATTTTCCCAAATGCGAATGAATACATTCGAGCAACACCAGAAATCAAACAGAGCGTAGTTGCGATTCAAAATGTTACCCAAAGTGGGCTTTGTTTTCCAAAGAAAAACACAAAATTGCTTTGAAGTGTACTCAGTCTAACAATGGTAGTTTATCCATTTTAAAAATCAAAATATCAAACAAGGAACTGAAAGTAAATAACTTTTAACTGTCTACGTGTTGTCTAGAGGCATTTTGTAGAAGTACAATGCTTAATAAAATAATTAATTTAAAATATTACAACTGATATTGCTACTATTTACATTGTATATTAACCCCTGGTAAATGGTTGTTTATCTTACATCCAATTTCGTAACCTAAACTGCTTGTATTAGAGAATGAAATCCTCTGCCAGTATTTCTTCTCATACGAAATTATTAAAGGTACATTGGAAATTGATCTTAACTGAATCTAGGCGTCAATGCATTGCTAAGTATAGAAGAGTAACGAAATCAATCAATAAAGAGTCATGAATTCAAAACATGGAAATACTTATGTTGATGCTAACACTAACGTATTGGATGATTTTTGTTGAGAAGTGTTCTTTATTGTATTAGTATGATATAAAAAAAGCATAGCCGAGAATAAAAGTTTTTGACTTTGTTTTAGTAAAGCATTCATAATTATTTTTTTGCTAGAAAGTGAGAGAAGTAGATTGTAAAATTGAGAATGGGGACAGGGCAAGGCTAGATCGAGGCAAGGGTAAAACTGGAGCAAGGCAGGATAATGCATGGCAAAGCGGGGCAAGGAGGACAATGTCGAGTGGAGCGGGGAGAAACCAGACAAGATAGAAATGGGCGAGCAGAGTGAGAATATGAAGAATTTCTGTCTAACAGGTTGTGAAAAGTAAATGTCAGAAAAAGAATATTGCGGAGCACATTTGTTTAATATTAACAGATTAAATACATCATCTACAAAAATTCTAAATTTTTTCATATTTTTCTCACAAACATGCTGTGAAAGTGCCATGAAGGGTGGTATGAAACATCTTACCTGAAATCCGGTAATTCCAGCTATTTAATGTATGATTGATAAGTAAATACCCGATTACCCACCGTTTTTTAAATTAACAATTAGTGTCCTTTGTGTCTCTTCTTAATAATCGCAAAAAGCAAAAGAAGAAGAGCATATTCTCTCAGGACCTTTTTCCAAAATTTGTTACTGCCGTTCGCTAGTACAAGCGCACACCCTTGCGGCTTCTTAATCATCGCCCCAATTTTTTTCTGTATTAAAGGTCATGAAAAAACTAAACCTTTTCTGTCTTTAACTAAAATGTTAACTTGTATTCTAATTTCGAACGTTAAAGTAGTTGATTTTGAAGTAATTTGAAGTGTTCATTTCTCATCTGAAACAATGTTTCACATGGTATTTTTTTCATTTTTTTAAATATAGAAAATGGATGGAAAAGGGGCGATTGTTTCCAACGTTTTAGGCAGCCATTTCGTTTTCTGCAAGTAATTCTGTTGAAAATATTTCCTCTAGACACCTCAGAAACCAATCCGCAGTTTCATTAGAAGAAATGTAACAAATTGAGTGAACAGCCGTAATTGAATCGCTTATTTCAGAAACCCATCAACCGCCAAATTCCTCCTTTCGAGAAAACGTAGAATACGTCTCCCAATTTTTAAGATTTAAAAATATTTTTTATTGGAGGAGTTGATAAATGAATATTTGCCATATGAATATGCACTAAACGATGTGTCCATCCTCCTGGAACAATAAATAATCCGTTGCTAAAGCGTGTTTTGTAGTTTGGCATATGACGGGTTTCTGAAATAAACAATTCAATTCCATGTGGCCACGGTTTACTGATAATAAATTCCAGGAATCCTCCTACCCTCCAATTTCTTTGAGATCGAAGTTGAGGCAAAGGTATTGTGGCTAATGTTCGCTAAATATCAAACAGTTGAACATCATAACTATGGTTACAAACAGTAAGCTCTAATGCAGATTTAACTAGTAACAAATGAATTTAGTTTAGGACAAACGAGACTTTAGAACACAGTTTATGGTTTATGTTTTATACTATTTTTTCATTGTCTTATATTTTAAGGCAATCAGTGGAATTAATTAAGACGTAACTAGTCAATTGCATTTCATATAATTTAAATTATTTAAATAACATTTTTTATATTTCAATAATGAAAATTATATGAAATACAATACACTGATTATGTATTAATTAATTTCACTGATTGTCTTAAAACGTTAGATACTGAAAATAATATAATTTATTAACGGGAAATCAACATAACTAGAATACAGATTATATTTTATATTTCACAACATTAATCACTTCACATTAATTCAACACGTTAGAATTCTCTCAAAACGGCACCAAGGAGCAAATCAAGCATCACACTCATAACAAGAAAGTGGCTGAAAGGGACGCCAAGAGGGAGTGAAACTGGATGAAAAATATACTACCACAAAATGAAGCATGCGTCATTTTTGTTTACAAATCACCTCCCGTCCGGTTCGTCACTTTTCTACACCGATTAAAACTGACGAAAAAATGTGTTTGAAATGAGCAAGAATAACGAGATTTAATTTCTTGTTCGAATTGTTCATAGAACGTCCTACTGCCTATTCGTTCTCCACTGAAGATAATCGCCTTCCTAACACGCAGATCGCGAGGCCGCTTCTGCCGTGAATTACGCCTCCATTGCCTTCCCTTGAGCCTTATTCTCCGGAAACAACATTACAGCCGGTCGATATCTCGCCCGAATGATCAGAGTTGGTCGTTTGAACAGTTATTAACTCTCCAAAACGAGCCCCAGCTCGGCTTTGGATCTCGTGGTAACTTTATTACGCACAAGGTAATGTTCCTCTCGTGATAACGAGGACAAACTGCTACCTTATCAAAACCTGTTCTCTTACATGAGTTGTGGAAACTCTCTAGCAAACCATGACGGGATAATAGAATAGATACATTTATGTATATGCAGAGGTGCCAAAAATTATACATGTAACCCCTGCAATGGAAGCAACACTCTTTGCGTGAATGTGTATCTGGCTGCCTTCCTTACAGAAGCAGGAGAAATTATTCAAAATATATTTTATTACTAATGACTTAATTCATATCATTTTCAATAAGATTTCACCAAGCTTGAATTTAAAACCATCTCATTTCATTATTCAACAAAATGTATCTTTTTGTCAAGTTTAGGATGCTCATAATTTCACAAACAGTTCACATCGAGCTTATTCACAACTAAAATATGTTGACAGCATCCCGTACATATCAAATAGCGTATGAAAGCGAGAATATTTTTGCTTCTCTTATAAAATTTAGGAACTAGTTTTGTTTGGTAACACCCCAAGTACGACTTTTTTCAATATAATAATTTTCTGTTACTAATATCACCTCATGAGCGGGCAGTACTATTATTCTAAGGAGATAAACCAACTGCCTTGCATGAAAATATATGATTGCTGCCAAGAGGCGTTGCCATTACTATTTTTCTGAAGCCTCACGCCCACATTAAGAAAATGGTGACCATGCGTCTTAGGTGCGTGAGAAGGAAAGCTGGAAAGTGCGGGAGTTGTCTTACATTCAGAAGACAACGAAAAAGAAAGAATACAGACAAAAAAGGGGAGTATTGCGAAGAATTTGTATTTTTGCTTATGCTTACTTGAGTAAAAAAATACGTTGAAATTTAGAATATCGGTATATTAAACACCAATATAATATTTGTAGCACTGGTGTCATACATGGAACTACATTATTTGAAATGAAATTTGATTTCTTCTCGGTTTAGAAAATGACACTAAGAATATAAAGACGAAATTTTAAAAAAAAAGTTTTTTCATTAGTAATTCTTAAAGTATACTCAACTCCACAAAATAACAGCATAAAATCCATGAATCTACAGAATTAAGTAGAAGTTAGTTAATCAAAAACGGTAACATTAGAAGACCTGTCTATCGCAGACACATCAGTTGCGCTTTGTACCTAAAACTCAGGTTTTTGTAGTTTACGAATTTACCAGGGATTATTTCCAACAGGTTCACACGAGTTGATATAAACGATATATTTTATCATGAAATACTATATTGATTGTTTTGAAAATTCACATTTAATACATTATGAAATGATAGCGAGTCAGTTTGTCCGACCACCTTCCAATCGCTCCACCTAATTTATCGCTCGAGAAGCGACATCAACTTTTGGAAGGAGTATTTACAGAGGTTCTAGAGCTCTGATTACAATTAATAAGTTAGTAAAGAATAAATAGAGAGAGAGAGAGAGAGAGAGGGAGAGAGAGAGAAGGAGGAGAAAAAATAAGAAAGCGGCAGGAATGATTGTGTAAGGTTCGTGGACCGTTTACTAAGATACTGTTCCAGCATTCGCCTGGCATTGATTGGACAGATCACGTAAAATTACTGATTTCAGCAGTTGGCCGGTAGAATTTTCCTCCAGACAGCGACTAAATTCGACCAAGCCATTTAGCTAGCATCGAAAAAAATCAAAACAACAACAATCCACCACCGTCAGGACGTGAAGCCTCGGACTTCCCAGTTTCAGCTACTGCAATGACAGAGACAATGCTGTCTCTGAGCTAAACCCAACCCCCCGCTTCATGAGCCGATGTTTGCTAGCGAGGCGCCGCGCCGCTGTATTTATGAGCGGCTCGCAATCGCCATCAGAATTTCTCGCCCGGGGAGTGACATCGAAGTGGAATATTGTCAGAGGCAACAGATACGGCCGCGCTCGGCCACGCTCGCCCGCACGCGAGCAACCGCACACGCGACGCGTCGAGGAGGAGGGGGAGGGACAGAGAGGGGCGGGGCGGCCCCACGGCCTGTTGCGCAACCCAGGCGAACGTGAACGCACGAGCGGTGGAGATGGCGGCGGCGGCGACGACGGACTGCTACTTACGTGACGGACGTTTCTATGAATGTCTAAGACTTTCTGATCCACGACCTTTCTTACAACGGATGGTCGATTAGGTAATTGTTTTGGCCTTATAACTTCGTTTCTGTTGTTTTGCCTACTATTTACAATTTACTAGAGCCTTCGACACACTTAATCATTAACATAGCTTGATATTGATTGAGTCGCTGATTAGTCGTTTTATTAGGACTCTTACATCATCGTTTGTAGGACACAGGTTTGTATTAACGCTAGTTTCGGTTCGTAATTTACAATAATAGAAATTGTTATAATTAAACGATATTAATAATATAAATCAAATAAATTATATACATAATATAAATCAAATAAAATATATTCATAAAATAAATCAAATAAATGATAACAATAGTAAAATGATCCATTCCAATTACTGTTGCACAGTATGATTCCGGAGTAATTTGCAATAATATTCACGTTCTATTCGATATTCTATGTTCGTACACACAGTTTTAGTAAGGTCTAATTTATATTTTATCCATGAGATACTTTCTATTCAACTTCGACTTGTGATATGAGAAATCCTACGTTTTAATTATCTTAAACCGATACTCGTTTTGAGATTAAATAAACCAGTTCTCCATTTTTCTAAGGTAAACATTTTAGTGGGTAAAAATGTTCCAGTTGCATCCACAGAAAAGAGAAATTTCACTTGTTATTTGGTAGGTTTACCTCACTGAAAATTCGAAGAGTTGAGCGGCATAATTCACTTTAATATTCGTTTGTTATCACAGACCGAAATTAGTACGATTATCCTTTGGGACGACAGAAAAATGAACTGAAAAAAACATCTGTTTTCCCTTGAGAGAAGCAATCTACCAATTATTTGTTACCCGCTGGTAGAAATACGGTATACGCTTTTTGTTTTTTTCCAACCAACATGCAATCAATCCACTCATATTGTCAATATCTCGCCATGATATTATCGTTGGAAAAATACCACGGCACGTTGGTATTTCAAATGATACGGGTTGCCGAACAATTTAGAATCGTGATTAAATATGCTGAAAATAATTGTGAACCATCTCTGATTCTTGAGTCTTTAGGTTATTGCTNNTATATATATATATATATATATATATATATATATATATATATATATATAACGTATGAAGTTTTTTTTCGCCCAAACAATATTTCCAGGAGGAAATGTGGTTCTTTGTGATTCATATCCTGGGAACATTACATTTTCACGAATATATGTTTTCCTATTACCAGTTTCGTTTTAGTGTTCTTGCACAAACGTAATAGAACCACTTAATTTGCCAGATTTTCTCCGTACTTTACCCGAATGCTACGACTCCTCTTCTTGTCTCTGTTAATCGAAAACATCTGCAGTATCGGTCCTATACAATTCGAGCACTGCGCTAAAATTCCTCCAATATTTTATGATAATATATATTCTCCTATAGTCGTCCCGTATATTGGAGATGGTTATGAAGTTTAACCAATCCATGATAAAAGTGGCTATCAAACATATAACTACATCGTACTTGCGTAAACTTGTCAATATTTAGGTAAAAACGTATTTTTTCCTCATTACCTTGTACTAAATAGTTTGATACATATATTTTAGGAATATTTGAACGAAATCCCGTCAATTGTATAGCGCCTAAAAGTGCCTATTGCAACATTAATGCCCATTTGTGCCCGTTTCACTTTTAAAAACCTAAATTTGCTTAATTCCTTTCGTCTGTGGCTTCTTTTAACTTTTTCTTCTGGGTCGAAACAACAGACAAAAGTGATATTAATTTTAAGTTGCGATAATCTGTAAGATAGCGGAAAATGAATATAAAGGACAAGGATTTTGTCATAAAAGTCGCCATGCAACTACTTTCTGACTTCCTGGAAAATCCTGCCTCCGCTTGAAAGATAAAGCGATTGAATTTCCGTGAAAGAAAAGTGACCTTGCCCATAATAGAGTGAACTTGTTCATAAACACTATTATCGCAAAACATACAATTCTGATTCTTTATACTATTGCTTTATGTTTTTATTTTTGAGAAATAAATAATCAATTTAAAAAATGTGGTTTTTGCAAGTTCCTTGTTTTATTTGTGCCTATTAATACTTTTTAAAAAGCCTAACTGAGATTCTGAAATAACCTATTTTAGGCACCTTAAACGCATATTTTAAGACCTAAAAATCCGCGGTCTATCAATAGTCAACTTTTCTGCCCAAAGAAGTATAAGCATTCACAAAAATGTTTGATATGAATTCCGGTAGCGAAAAGGTTTCCAACACTGGAATAAGTATTTTGAAAATCATTTCTCTAACCATCGAATTCATTAATCCTAACGATATCAGGTCATTGGTGCACCTGACCTTTCTATTCTGAGAAAATGTAACGAACAGTTCCATTTCCGAAATCCGCGTCTAGGTTTCTCGACTGGAATCGAAACCACCGAGTTCTCCCGCGTCGCCTCGTTGCGAGGGGAAACCTCGACGTTCGAAGATGAAACGATTTCCGCCGCATCGGAGAAGCGACTTCGCAGCTGCCGCTGCCACATCCGATACCTCGTCCCCCACCAGCGGCGTGTCGCTGCCCCCGTCACCACTCACCCCCGCCCTGAACTTTTAATGCTGCCCCTGCGGCCTCCGCAAACGGCGCCGCAGCTGCCTCTCCCACTACTGCCATCGCCTCCTACGCCAACGTCGTTTCGTCGCTCTCACGTCTGTCATTCCCATCGACCATCGCCTCTGTCTCTTCAACATACAGACCAGGGCTGCCCAATTGGTGGCTCGCGGAGCCATTTATTGTGGCCCGCGAAAGGTTATTAGCGAAAGCGAAAGCCCTTTTCTTCCATGTCGATCGAGAGCATTGTATGCCTAGTGATGGCGCTCTGATGAGGTCAACACCCCCTTTAATATACAAATTCATTAAGTTTAGATTTACGATATTTTTCTAGTAAATACAGCAAATTAAAATAATTCCAATGTGCCTTCTATTTGTTCATTTTCCATCCCATTGTAGTTTTCAAAAGCAACCCATTGTACACACGGTACGACCTGACATTATGCGTGGGTTCCTCGCACACATACACACACACACGCGCGCGCGCGCGTTTCAGAGAAGCCAGTTTAATTGCCGTGATCAACAACACGGAGAAGGCAGGTGTAGATGGCCTAAGCAATGAAAATGTGGCCCGCAAACATATTAAATTTTGTAGTTGTGGCCCTCTTAAAAGTTGCAAGTTGGACACCTCTGGTATAGACACTGCCCCCACTGCCAACGCAACTGTCTCTGCCACCCTTATTGCCTCCGCTTCCGTCTCCGTCACGGCGTCTGTAAACGTCACCATCACCACCTCTGCCACCGTCCTCGCCTCCCCTGTGTCATTCCTTTCCAGCATCGCCTCCTACAGTTTCATCGTCATGCTCACTACTATCTCCATTGCTGTAACCACCCCCGCCGGCATCGCAAATGCCATCGCCCTCACCGCAACAACCTTCGCCACCGTTACCGCCAGCACTCCACTCCTAGAACGTCACATCCCCCAGCGTCTCCCTCTGATTTATTGCTCGTCTTCGGGCACGTTAACTGCTTTGGTCGCCTTAGTGTATTGAATGTTTTATCCTGGGAAGCGGTGATGTTCCTCGTCGATGGATTAGAAGATCCGACGCCAAACTATACGTTGGATTGCGGTGTATTTCCCCTTCAAATACGTCTCCCCGGCGGGGCACACCACCAGCCGGAACAAGCTCTAAACTCTACTAAACGAATGGTCACCAAGCACATGTGGTAGTGTAGTTCATGTAAGTGCGCGTGTTAAACCTCATCCCCCACCCGCAGCCGCCAGCAACTACCACCGCCATGATTACCATCTTCATTACTGCCACAACCTCCGCCATCCCCCCATCTGCCATTCCTTCCCACCGTCTCCCCCGCTTCCTCCGAAATCTCAGTTTCCGTCACCACCCCCATCGCTACCCGCCGCCTCCTCGGTCGGTGCTCCATCCGCTGCCGCGGGTGCCCCTCGTCTTTCCGCCCCGGGCTCCGAAACTTCCGCCGCCAGCTGCGGGCGCGCCGAGCTCGTTATCCGCTGCGATTCGATTCCTGGCAGCCCGCGCGCCCGCCACTGCCACCGCCGGAAGTGCGTGACGAGACGGTGCAACGGACCGCGCCGGACCCGGAGACTTGGGAGGAGAAGAGCGACGGAGGAATCGGCTGATGCGGAGTTGCGTTTCAGAACACTGTTCGTCTAAAAAAACATTCTTTCCCCACTGCCTGAAATTACGAGGGATATTGTTTCCTCTGTAATTGATTGATTCGTGGTTCCGGGCGCGTCAACTTCTAAGCTTGTTAGTACCGTAAGAGTAGTGCATGTCTTGTCGAGGGTGCGATGATCTTCCCCCACCTAACCACTTAAATCGGCTTGTGGGGATTTTCCCCAACCACGTATCTCCCACAAGCCTGGCACCGCTCCAGCCGAGACACGCTCTTAGCTTCCATCTGGTCTCCCGACATGTGTCGGTGTGTAGTACAAGTAAATGAAAATCCGCGAGAGGGGAGAGGGGAGAGGATAGGTCAAGAAAGAGGAAGGAGATGTTGCGCAATATTCATGGTCCGTTTGTTACGATACTACTCCGGCATTTCCCTGGTATGTATCGGAGATACCGCGGGAAAATACCGTTCAGAGTAAACTCTCCGTAGACTTCTCTTCCAGGCAGAAGGTAAATTCAACCTCCGAGCGGTGACTCGCTAATGGGATACCTTGTTGGGGAAAATCCTTTAGCTGACGGGAAGTTGGGCACCGGATTTCACCATCTAGCGGAGGCAGATCATCGCCACTTCCGAGGAAAAAGCATGCACTACACTAAGTACGGGCCTAGTGTCGCGCCCGGAATCACTAATCAATCAATCATTTAAGACTGTTGTACTAAAAATGATATCCGCGATCCGCACAGGGCCCGCAGTTGTCTTTCTGCGGCTCACACCTGACATTTAGACTTCAGATATTACAGCTGGTCTTTTGACATTCTCATATGTTCAAAGAGCGCTGAAGAACGTCAGTCACTGCGTGATAGAATTATTGACTATAGCGAACAATCTAGTAATATAATTTTCAGTCAAGCATTTACATAGCTCATTTAAGGTAACAGAAAAAGTTCTATAAGTTAATAAATATAAGTTGAGCGGCGAGGGTCTCACAGAGATTTACGCTGGACTTGACCAGCAAGTCAATTTCACCCGAAGTGTGTTAGCTACAATATTTATAGATTGTGTCGCATTTACCCCGCAGAGGTTTCGACAGGCCTTACCCAGCGAATAGAACGTTCAGTTGTAGCATAAAAATAATGTGTGGCGTTTGGAGCGTAATCTATTGCTTGCGGTCACTGAACCCTACCAATAGCACATTGTATGGTTCACGGCATCTGCTAAGAGCCGCGGAGCACTTCTACTGCAGCGTAGAGATTGCTTACGGAATAAAACGGAGACCGAAACAATACTGAGAACTTAGTGCTCGTAATGTGTACAGCACAACAAGAGAGGGAACTGCCCTGTTCTCTGATGAGGGTGCACGTGAGAGGAAAGCACTTTAAGTCATGCCCCCTCCACCTTGTTCTTACACGCCATTGGTTTGTAGTATCGCGCGGAGACGCCTGTAACGCAGTGTAAACGCTGTCTTCTCCTATTTAAACGGAGTAGCTCTTCAAGATTACGGGCTGGAGGGAGATGGGGACATTGTCATCCAATGGGGAACTCCAATACCAAAATTTTACGTCGTCCCTATTTAATGACAGTGTCCCTCTCCGTTCAGCTCGTGACCTTGAAGTGTCATTATTTAAATCGGAGTATAATGTCAATGTGGTTTCGCTGGCAATGTTTCGCAGAGTTTCGCTCGACTGTTCAGCAATCTCATTCGACCATATTTTAGGCCAGGTCCAAAGATTGTTCTGAAGGAAAATGCTTCAATGAAGTACGAGTTTAGAAATCTATGCGGTCTTACAATAACTGTGGTAAGGCGTTCCTGACTGTGCTATGCAATAGTTGAATTGTGCAACTAGAAAAAGCGTTACGTAACTGAGGAGTGCCGCTCCTTTCGAAAAAATGGACAAGGGTTTCTTTTTCAAGCAAACCTATGGTACATATCCCGCATAGTCACAATTCTTACCAAAACGTTTCAGAAACAAAAAATTAAAATACGATTTAAAGTGGTTATACTTTTCTTTTTAATTTTAGTTGTACGAGAAAGCGTTTATTGTTTCTGGGGCTCTCAAAGAGATGTTTTATAGATTTTTGGCTCTCTTACTTCATAAAATTGTGCTTCCTGCCATAAGTGATACACCTTCAAAATGTAGGCTTCACGAAGAGTTAGAACAATTAAAAAAAAGACAATTTATTCATAAAATTTGAAAAATATCTTGCATAGCTCATAGACTGCCTAGGTAGCAATGAACAATCAACCAAAGATGTGTGTAATATACGTAATACTAAGAAGAACAGAGACAAATGAAAGCGAAATGTAGGAAAGTGTAAGAAGAAAATCAGCCGTGGGAGGTACGCCCGAGACAAAGATGTTGGGCGCCCTGAGGGAATTAGGCTTCTCTGTTGCTGCTTTGAAGCAGGGCCTCTATGAGAGGGGATGCATGTGACGGGCGCACCGCCGGGCCGTCGCGTCCTGCCGGCAGCCCCTCTTGCAGATGCAGAAGCCGCGCTGCGAGGGTGTGATCTGTGTGAGGGGATGCCGGGGATATGCTTCCATCGCTAGACAGTTTGCGTAATATCATTCCATTAATGCGACGTAACGTAACAAAACAGCGGAGCGCTTAGAGACCGGCGTCCTCTTAACTCTTAACAAGAGTTAAGTCGTCTGTTACGAACAATCGAAACAAACAAGTTGTAACTAAAGATGGTGGATGAATACTCCTATTACGTTTCGATTTGAACACAGACGCACTTCACGGACACGAGATGGACAAGGAGGAGGCCCATGTCTTCAAATCAGGAGCTTTGCTACGACTTAAATTTTTGTACTACCGATTGAATGAATGAATGACTGATTGATTGTCCCCCACTTCTTCCAGCTCGTAAGCATGAATTTTCACTGTGTTTATATCGGAGAATATAAGCATAGTTATTTATAATATGAGTGGTAAAGTGGCATTTTATTTGCGAGTAGGAAAGGTTGATACATGAAGTAGATATACCGAGCGGAGCAATCCTACGAGTAAAATAAAATCATATTTACCACGTCTGTATTACATTATTTTTTCAACAGTCTTACCGACTTTCATTATATTAGAATTCAAGTATAGTAATTACTTAATTTGATACAATGCTACTTTAAAATCAATTGTAGCTGAAGCAGTTAAAATGCATTATTTTTGTTTTCTTTGTTGCATTCACAGTTTTAGTTAAACTTGAGTTATAGCACGTTTCGCATGCCGTGAAAGCAACTTTTTACAAACGACTGTCTACAACTGTATTTCATCTTTACATGATTTTTTTAAAGAAGGTGGTTGCGAAAAGTATTCAACGACACACGGTCAAAATCACAAATAACGGCAAAGGTTGGTTGTTCATCTCGGCAAATGCCTTTGTTTACAAATTTCAACTAAGTCTATACTATGGATTAATAACACTAATAACTATGGATTTCCCCTATTGGAAAAAATTAATTTCGTACCGAGAACATAATCCATGTCTTGGAGTCTAAATTATTATTGCCCCTCTTTAAAAAGTTTAAAATAAAGAATTGGAAAACAACGCGTGAACTAGCATTATTAAGATTTGCTCAGTGTTTTGTGAGCAAAATCTACCGCCACTTCGAAGTTTCACTTCGATTGGAAGGCCAAGATATTCTGACAAAATAAACTATACGCGCTGTGGCTCCTGTAAATGTCAACTCAAGTCAGTTAATACACTTCATAATATTTATCTCTTCCATTTTCATTTTTAAGATTAAAATTTAAAATCTGTCATCTTAGAAACAATTATATATGTAATGCATAACTATTATTTGAATCATCCAAATCCACGTAATGTCAGAGTAATTGGATTGTAAAACATTTTGTAACTTTAATGTGGACCGTGTTAATACGCTCTTTTGAACTCTGAATATCTATCTACATATTCAAAGATTTTAGAAGTTTTTACCTTGCAACTTCATTCGTTGAATATGTTATACATCGTACAAAGTAAGATTTAAAAATTATTTTTCGCCTTTGTTTTGTCTCATAGCTAAAGAACCATAGTCAAGAGAACACGGAGTTTATAAAATGTCGCTCAAGCGTTCCAGTTTGCAATTAAGGCTCCAATTCATACCCAGTCCTTTAACGATCCCAGCGAGTTAATTAACCGAACATAATTGAACTGAATGCAGTCGAACTGGACGTGATGAATAAAAGATGAATGGCGCAGTTCGATGATGATAATAATCGAATGAACAAAAAGTAATGAATAATAAACGAACAATGCATAAACGAAAATAACATGAATGCTTGTATAATTTCGTATAATGGTGAGGTTCGAAAGATTTAAGTCTTCTAAATTCGATTGCTCTAATACAGTTAAAGATGAAACTACAATCAAGACAACATGTATTTGGTGAAACGTGTATTGCAAATACGTATCACTGAATACTGCTTTGTTTCTTTCATACCCAACAACGAATTCCCTATAACCCTCAGAATATTCAGGACCAAAATTACACAAATATATATTGACATACCGCTTTCCATCTTGCACTACATAACATTCCGAGTGCAAAGAAAATAACACAATATACTGACGGTCTCTGCCGCAAAATATGGAAGCTATGTTATTTCATTCGCCAGTGATAAGTAAAATCGAAAACAAATGAAAAGGGAGAAGACGCCTTAAAATGTGATCGACAGATTCCGATGTCTGTCAACAACTACAACCGGTAAGCACTTCGTGTCAGGATAACGAGCAAACCGTATCTGCTTGGACGTGCGAGTGACGATTTGGCCGATATTTCCGGATGGCTCATCATCGCTTTTTTAAACGCGCATCTATAAAACACATCAGAAGCAAACCACACGCGGCTACGTCCGTCGGAAACCTCTCAGAAACGCAAAGCCATATCAAAATATGGATTCGTTCCAGATTCAATTATCGAATGAAAAACACCCTATTTTATTCCGAACGTAAACTAAAACTATGAATCTGATATATTTCCATTTTAATTATGCCTTATATTCGAAACGATTAAAGGAGTAGATATTAGAAAACACGGTCTTAAACATGGAATAGTGATTATCCCAATCTAGCCTTTTTCAATGAATTATTGTGAAAAATTACCAAATATTCTATTAATATCAATTTTTTCTACATGTTAAAATCCATAAAATACTTTTATACAGATAATATTCTTACATAGCACGATTTTTAGTACTGAGACTAATTAATATTGAGTGAGGCGCATAATTTGCGCAATCGCGTATCTAAGGTTTAAAACAGCATAGCAACGTTTAAAATAAATGCCGGAGGTTGTGAAAACTTTGAACTACTTTTCATTGCTTCGAAATGAATAAATACTAAAACATATGTTTTATTTTACGATTCGCGAACAAGACTAACAATTATCCAGAAGTAACCTCCACGTTTTATTTCACTTCAAATCCAAACATGTTTGAAAATATTTCAAATATTACGAAACCCCCATTACTTAAAAGATTTCTCTGACAAAACATACGAAAATTGGAGACTTAACACCTGCTCAAGTTTCAAGAAAGTCGATAAAATTGAGATTCTCGTGCCTACTTTAAAATTATCCACGTAATCTCAAAATTATTGAACTAGCGAGCAACCATCCAGTTACCTCGGAAATATTTCTCTTAAATTTTAGGAATTCTGCCTCCGGAAGTTCCCTATCGAAGCGATCGGAATACACCTAGGCCCCGAGAAAGAAAACAGTCCTATGGAAAGAGTCTTGTTTGCATATAAGCAACGTTGAAAGCGGACAGTAAGTAAACTAAGCCTTCATCTGAATGAAAAAGCGAGCTCTAAGCACTGACGCATAGAGAAACTCCCGTTCGTAAAGAAAAATCGTTCCTATGCGAGCGAACTCGGGGTGCTAGTCGTGAATACTCAACAACCAGTGAATATGCAGGACATCCGAAGGTGTAAATAGGGCTGAATTCAAGAGATTAAAACACAGTAAAAGAGAATGGATGCTTGTTTAAAATATATCTTTCAAACTACGTAACGCCGAAATTAAATGCCGAAAGTGGGTAGAAATTGGGGCACGACCCATACAAATTTTTCCCTCCTATGAAATACTGGAAGGTGAATAGAAAACAAATTGGCAGTCAGAAAACTTATATTTACTCCGTTAATTAAATCGGATCTCCTTACTTCAGTTTTTTTTCTGTCTTGCACACATCCATGACCATCTTTTAGGTCACGGTGAATTTAATACACTCGCATATTTTCACCTATTGCTCACACTCACACACAATCATTACTTGAAATCATTTACCCCAACATTTTAATGCAAATTCTGCATCTGATTCGTTAGCATTATGTGAATTTCATCGTTCGAACAAGGTTCGATCACTGACCGGCAAGACAATGCAAATAACTGTACAGTAGTTTGAATAGTTAGTGTACTTCCTCGTTATTTAAGTAAATCCTCTTCAACTAAATAATTACTTACTCATCGTATTTTTATAGTAAATACAGAGTATCTCAGAAAAAATGTTACAAACTTATAGGGCATACTGTTCAAAAATGATCACATTTTGCCAAATAGCATGTCGGGGTAAGTTGCATTTACATTGAAGTTAAATTCATTTACACACGTGTCATTTGACCCTGATTTTACACAATTCCGTATGCTCAGATGTTCATCAAGTACGTGACTGCGTGGAAACGTGAGAAAGTGAGCAGCTAAACATCTGTAGATAAGGAGTTGCCTAAAACCAGGAGCAAATGTTACAAATATAAATGCATATAACTCCGTTTAATGCATTTACCACTACATTTTCTTGACAAAAAATGACTTGACAAAAAATTAGACTTATTAGAATCTAATTAGACACTGCCTGTCTTGTATTTAATGAACTTAAACACTTTCTGATTGCGTAGCGATTGCTATTGAATTTAATAGCTTCTGGGCAAAAAACCATGTTCTAGAAGAAGTGTTTATTAATTGTATCAATGGCATTACGTCCTTAAAAAATGGGTTAATTCCATATTTAAATAACCCCAATTTGTAAAGTCGAATTATTCTCATGATATTATGTAGAATGGCTTTATCATATTGTTATTGTGCAATTAGATCACATAATGTTTTTCGGTTTCTCCAATGACGTAATTATCAATGTATCTAACAGAGAAGCTGAGAGGTCATCGATTTGCCCCCGTCAAGCTAATAATGACACATTCCGTGACTGAAATGACGTTGCAAAAGCGTTTAAAAGATAACAGGGAACATATCAAGGGTAAGCCTCCCGCAGCGGTTTCTTCTTAAGCGAAGAAGCCGATTGCTATTGTACTGTGACTTTTCTACCCTCTCCATTCCCCCCTCTCTTTCTCTCTCCCTCTATCCCTTCCTTCATACATCCATTTACTCTCCCATCAATCTTCTCCTCATTCCATCGTTCTTTCATGCAATTCATGCATCCTCCATTTACTCATCTTCATCTCTCCATCTTCTCTCTCTCTCCCTCTCATCACAATTCTGTTTCAAAGTTCGTGCGCATCAAAAAATAATTTTACGTCTGTACAGTTAAAGGGTTTTATTTGAGGATGCCTAAATAATACGAAAGTGCTATACATAACTCAATTATGAAGCAAAATTGGTAATATTAATATAATGGACAAGTGAAAAGAAAATACTGATACTAATGACATCATTCGAACACCACAGTAGCCATTGTTTTGCTTTTTACGGTCTTAGCTTATTTATATTGGAGGCGTTGAGAAGGCCAAAGACTTTGTTTAAAGCATCTACAAACAGACGTCGTCGGTATCCCGATCTGAGGAGAACAGAAAGAACGGTCACGCATCGGTTATTACAGATTCAGTTGGAACACTGTCAGTATTTGAGCACAGGCCCAACGGAAAAACAAAAATTACCCCGGAGCACAAGAAAGGATTCCCTACAAATTCTTTCTGGGATAAACAATGGTGGAGGCAAATCTCCGCGTAACACTTGGCGCTCGGCGCAACACACAGGGAACACAATGGGCAAACGTCAATGCTCATTCGAAGAAGCGACGCTTTGCACCACGGGTCACGCAACTCCTAGCACCCAGGCAAGTTCGAATAAATAATAAAGCCTTATGGAAGCGCCACTAGAGGGGAGGGGCGGGGAGCCACGGAGATCAAGGCGATGTTGCCTCTCTCGGGCGCCAGCGACTGCGTCAGCGCCACCCACGAAGCGGCAGACAAAGCCGGTGGGTGTCGCCTGGCACGCAACGCAGACGCAATGGCGTAGAAGGGAGGGAGCTGTTTCAAAAGCAGGAGGGTGTAATCACAGAGACTCGGAACCTCTCTCTTACAGTCTCCGCCACCGCTTCAGACTCCGTCCACCTCTAATCCTCACCTCACTACTCTACGCAACCGTAAATCCAACCATACACTAACCCGAAGCGCAAAATGAATCTGTCGCTCCACGCCCCCAACCCTGCTGCTTCAAAAACGCTCACATCGCGCCCCAACGCGCTCCCCAACGCGTCCCAACGCGTCCCCCAACGCGCCCCCACGCGCGTCCCCCCAACGCGTCCCCAACGCGTCCCCAACGGCGCCCCCCAACGCGGTCCCCAACGCGTCCCCCAACGCGCCCCCAACGCGCCCCCAACCGTTCCAACGCGCCGCCAACGCGCGCCCCCCAACGCGCCCCCCAACGCCCCCCCCAACGCGCCCCCCAACGCGCCCAACAACGCCCCCCAACGCGCCCACCCCAACGCGCGCCCACCCAACGCGCGCCCAACGCGCCCAACGCGTCCCCAAGCGTCCAAACGCGTCCCCAACGCCCCCAACGCCCAACGCTTCCCCCATCGCGTCCACAACGCGTCCCCATACGCGTCCCACCGCAAGCGCCCCCAACGCGCGCCCCCAACGCGGCCCCACGCGCCCCCTCAACGCGTCCCCCACAACGCGCCCCGAACCTCGCACTTAACCCGAATTCACTGGCAGAATTCCACCCCCCACTTCACCTTACGTTCATCCTCCCTGTCCAGCCCCAGTCCTGCCTTGCATCACACCCGATCGCATCGTCACTATCACCACCACCGTCTGCCACCCCCACCCTCGGCGCTTAATAATAGCACGGCCCCGGAGTGGCTGGCGCAACTCGCTCGCCGCGCGCTGTTTATTGCAGCGGCTGCGAAGGGAACGAAGAGCGAGGAGAGGGTAGAGCAGATTGGGAGGTGGGTAAAAGGTGGGCAATTGGCAGCTGGGTAAAGACTGGTATGTGATTCGCAGCGGAAGGAGGTTTCATTTAAGAGTCAAATTCAAAGTTCGCCTGATTACTCATCTCGGAACCCAATTTCCGGCATACAATTCATTTAGATCTTTTTAATTAGTAATTATCCATCCATCGAGGATACATTTGATTTTGCTAACTATTTAATGACAAATTTGAAACCACTTTCTACATTCGTGCACAGCACATTTTCGCTGTGGGCTAATTCCTGATTCAGCGCAGCCAGAAGAAGAGGGTAGACATTTCTACGCCCCCCTTCTTCCATTCTAACTGTTAACATTTGGGGCATGTGCACACTTCATGAAGATTTCATGAACGGTTTTGATCGACGTGGAAGTGATTTCAAATTAGAAACCTTGCGTGAACGTGTAGCTCAAACATAGAATATCCAACTAGTCCTGTTGGAGTGCCGTGCGCCTTGTTTTGGTAGCCAGGTCGGTTGGAAATAATTTTTATTAACCGCTGCAACTAACAAAAGGTAATGTTTGTTTACTTTGTTACATTCGTACATCGACAATTTCAGTTGCTTTTAATATATCTTGTTGTATTGAATCTTATATTCAAAGTGTATTCTGAATTTGTTTCAAGGCATTATAAATTCCATATTGTACCTACAACTGCAGAAAAAAGTTATTCACTCTATATTTAAGAATAAGTGTAGTATTTATTGTGTATTATTGAATAAGTGTAATATTACTTGAATGTTCGTGTTATTCTGCCGGCGACAAACTAGCAGTTTTGCGAAATTCTCAAAGGACACCTGAGGGATTGTCCTGAAAAATTTTCAAACTCTCAAAATTACAGACAAGGTTGAGTTTCGGAACAAAATTTTTCTATAATATTTTCAAGGCTTTTCACGTAACAGGAGTAATTTGTTTTGCGGTTTTGTTGTTTTTGAAAAGGATTTTGATCCAATTACTAGGAATCTCTAGGCGAGTTGACATCGGGCAAGGTAAACTGAAACAAATTGTTTAAAGCATATTCAAGAAAGTATATATCAATGCATGTATAGGGAAGTACATTTTTGCATTAAATGTGGCGACGGCAGCTCAGTATATAAGAAATGAAAATCGACAGTGTGTGTAAGATAGTTGTCCTCTTTCACTGCTATTGTTTATTTTGAATTTGGACAACTTAATGATTTCAGAAGAATCATGGCGCAGACAACAGCGCCAAAAATCGGTGGACTAAAAATTCACGACCTATACGCCCATGGATACGAGTAATTATAAATAAGAATTCTTAGAATTAAAATCACAACTCTCAGAAGTAAAACAAATGCCTCTCAGAAGTAAAACAAATGAAATTTCATCAGACGCGTTTATACTGCACATACTTAGGTGTCCGCTAAGTATTGAGGACTTCAGAATATTTTAAACGTTTTATGATACAGTGAATGTAATGTCTGACGTCTTATTATAAAAATAATATCTGAAAATACAGTAGTTTTGGAGGCTATGACTAAATATTTAAAAAATTTTAGAATTGGTTTGTAGAAAAAAGGTGAAATATTTTTGAGCGCAGGAAGAGATCGTCCGTAGCCAAAAAGTTCCAAATATTAGAGCAACATTTCCAATAAAAGGGGGACGGTATAGCTACGTAATGGCGTCATGAAGCTAAGGAAGACTTATTTTCAATGAAAACTTTAAAGCAAGGCATAATGTTCCTTATTTTTTAATAGATTTGCAAGAATGTTGAAATTGCTAATTCTTCTGGCAATAAATTACGGAGCGCACATTTGAATTCTGAATTGGATATGCGATTGGAAAGCATCAAAATTGACGGTTACATATTAATTCTTGTGGTTTCACGTTAAGCAATATTGACTTCGTGCTAAGAAAGCTCAGCAGTGTACGTATTTGGATTGACATTAAAAATCAATTGATTAAGCTGTGTATTAGGTAAGTAGGTGAACAAACAAATACTGCACTTTCGAAGTAAAATCTTTCTCGACAGCCTCAGACTGGGAAACTTGTCAGCGAACATACACACTTGGGCAAGGGTTCTCACGGTCTAGCGTGGTTTCGCTCTGAGAGACTTCGAATATAAAACAGCAATAAATTCTAGGAAAGGCGTATGCAAAGAGGTAAACGATGACACAAATGAACGCCAATATTGAACGGCGATGTGACACTTGCGGCTTCACAAGAAACGCAAGAAGGGGTTACATGTGCGTTGAAGTTAAGAGATAATCCATGGAGAATGAAAGATTAATATGACAATGGTTTTGTGTGTGGCAATGGCGTGTATTTTTGACGACTGCGATAAGGCATTAAATAGAGGTTATTCTGACAGCACTGACAAACTGTTGATGACTGAACTTCGGCCAGAAACGACAAATGAACAACGTTCAGAGCTCACATATTTCATTCCATGTATTCGTCACATGTTGGGCTGTATCTTCTATGGACTCAGTACGGAATATCCATTTAGAACTCACCGCGCTGTTTTGTTAAGAATCTCGCAAGATTCTTCGGCAAATGCCAATGCAATATACAGTAGTAATGAAAATATGTGGATTAGATTACCAGTTTAATATGCGGACACCGTGTATATAAATGCTTAATAAAGCTATTATAAGAAAGCGAAAATTGATACCGGACTTCGTAGGTGAAAGGGATGATTAAAATGATTGATTATTTCGTGTTTCCGAACGCGTCAACTGCTACAGTATTAAATCCCGTAAGTGTATTACATAAACAAATATTTTATGAGATCCGTTGCCAACCTTCTCGATGGGTTGCTGGGTTTTCCCAACCAGGTATTTTCAATCAGCAGGATATCAGTTGACGCTTGAGCCACTCCCTAGTGTCTCATAATGTGTTTGTCATTTTGTGATGACTAATAAAATACAATAAAAATCTCCAATTACTAATGCTCGCAGTCTACGATAACACATGAAATATACGACTCACAGAAGTAAGTGAAAGCATGTGCGACCACAAACGATCAGGAAAAAACGTAAATTATGTAACAAATATTCTTGCATGTTATGAAACACGTCGAATCCTATCTTTTGCTAGCACAGTAATTTGCTCATTTAGCACTCCTCAGGGTGTATTGTTCAGTATTTCACCAAGCGATTCTATATATTCCGAGTTAATTTGCGGTACTAATAAGAAATAAGCCAAGGTCGATAATAAGGATCATGGTCTCTACCGTACTCTACGATGCACATCTAGTAATATCGACTTTTATTTTCTTGTCTTACTTCGTAAGAGGAGAAAGTATTGTACCAGTGCGCTGGAAAACGGTGATATTTTGTATAATTTTCTTTTCCAGTGCGTAGCTCTACAGTGCCAATTGATTTGGATGCATCATAGTCTCATAAACCACAGAATCAAACCTTGATCGTAGAAACTACGGAACACTAGCGATCAAAGGAACCAACCGCTATACGTCCAGAAAAAGGCAAAATGGGACCCAGCTATTCAGCTAGTATCGAAAATCTACCACCGTTGTGTCTTGCACCTTAAGAGAGATGCTGCAGAGTAAGCGGCAGTGCACGGTAGACCCCTTCAACTTTAGAAACGGACTACGACACGACATTTTGTGTGTAGACACGCCTAAAGACATGACAGTTAGACACGTCTCAGAGACGAAAATAGCGCAACAGGTCTTCTATTGTGTGGTAGAGAATGTTCGCGTTACGCTACAGCTCCGTTATAGGGATGCGACATCGATGCCGATGTTTCAATTAAATACCGATGTTTTAAACATTGATGTTGTTTGTTTCTTATTGTTGACGTCTTTTTGAACATGGGTTTTGTGCTGGATGTTTTTTAAAGTTTCGATGTTTTGTTCCTGTATGAAAAATTCACATATTAACAATTTTGTAATCGTAAAAATAAAATAAAAACTGATAATACCTCTGGTCATGTCATGGTGTAACTTTCATTGTCGTTTAAGTGCTCGAACCATACGGACGCGGTTTGCACAACCTTTATCGACAAATTCCCTTCCCAGGATGTTCCTGATACCTTTGTATTATCTTTGTTTCTCCTCGTCTTTCGCAGATGGACACGAGTTTTTTAAGTTCGGTTTCAGTTAAATTTTAATTATAAATTCATAAATACGGTCACTGTGAAACTAAAATTTGTTGCGCACGAATTTAATGCCAGAGGTTACTGTAACAGCTTTAAAACATCGATATGTAAAAATATCGATGCCTTTTAGTCGATGAATTAACATCGATATTTAATTTTCGATCACCGATATTTGGCAACATCGATGTTTTGTTATCGATGTCGCATCACTTCTCCGTAGGAAGGACGATTCTAGGTGCAACCGCCTCCTCGGCGGCGAAGGTGTCGGAGCGTTTGCCGCTCCTGCGACGACGGCCGCCACTCAGGGCGCGCGCCTTTATGTTGACAGTCCCCTTCCGCTGCGCCAGTCGAGGGCTCGCAGCTTCCGAACGCCGCGCCCGTTCCCTCCCCGTCTCGCGCCTCCGCGCCCGCCCTCGCTCTCGCCGCCCCGCCGCGGCCGAATTACTTATTTAGTGCCAGTTGTCGCAGCGGAGAGAAAGGTGGAAGAACCCAGATCACACGCAACTTCAACCTCGACTCTCCTACGGTAAACGCGGCATCGTGTCATCGCAACATGCACGTGTCACAGATAATAATGTTCATATAATTGAATACTGATCAATAACTATTATAGACCGGCCCAATCCGTTTAATGCAGTTACCTACATTTGTATGAATAAGTTTACAAAGCGTATCCCTTATTCTCACATTCTACTAAATTACGTTAGTGAACGCTCTTAAAGGGTTCTTGAAGGGTGCATCATTGAAATAGTGAACCGATTAGCAAATAAAACAAGTAAGAAAAGACGATACGTAGAAAAACAGGAATATGATAAATTGGACGAACAGAAAGAAGAAGAGGAGAGCAAGAGGGGGAGGAGGAGAAGAAAATGCAAGGGGTTGAAGAGGGGGAGAAGGGGAGAGAGAATACAAAAGATGAAAAACGAAAGGAGGAATAAGAAGAGAAGCAGGACAAGAGGAACATGAAAAAATAGGTGACGAATGGAGGAGGTAAAATAACAAAGGGAAAGAAATAGAAGACATAAGGAAATAGAGATGATGAGGGAGTGGAAAAAAGGCAAAAAGGAAGGAGGTGAAGAGAGCGAGAGAAAGACAAAAAAGGAAAGAGAAAAGAGAGAAGAAAGAAGGCGAGGAATACAGGAGAATCCGAAAGGGGTAGGAGGAGTAGGTAAAGAGAGGGAAGAGAGGGGAGAGAGAAGAGTACAAGGAAAACAAGAAAAGCGTTAGGGGAGGAGATGGAGAAGGATAAAGCAAGTGAGGTAGAGGCGGAGAGGAGAAAGGAGGTAGGGGAAGGACGGGAGGCGAACAAGGAGGGAGCAGCGAGTGCAGGACTGTGAGGAAGCGGAGGAGGAGCAACGAGGCGGGGCCGTCGGATCGATGCCCGGGAGGGGGCGCGACCGGAGGGCGAGAAGTGCGCAGTGCAACGAGGCCAATCTGCATCGGGAGCTGCGGTCGCGGCTTTTCCACGTCCCCTTCCCCCGCGAGTCAAACGCAAATAGTAATGCCGCGCGCACTCTTTTCAATGGCAATGCTTGCAACCTACTGAAAGGGCTGCTCTTTGAACAAGCTAAGGAGATTTCTTTATATTGCTAATGAGTCTGAAAACGTTGCTGGGTGCCGTCTTTTTGGAAATGTTTATTTTTTTTTAATTTGAAGTCTCAGAGTAGTATTTTTTCAAGTTATTAAAATAACCGTGTTGAGTTCACCATCCATATCAAAGGTAGTTATAAATTCCAAGCACGTGAAAATCAGCATTCAAATGAAATTAACAGCACTAACATTAATTTATATAGTTTCGTGTTCTTATTTTATATTTACCTTCAAGGGACAGACGTAAGTGAATGATAAGAAAGAAAACAGCAATCCATTAATTTACTTTCCATTTCCTTTAATTTTCAGAAAATTAGCATGAGTATACAATAAGATTTGTTAAACGAGAGACACACGCACATTCAATGACATACACGGCCATAATAAATGTTTCTGAATAATATAGTATTGACATGTTCATTCAGAATTGTTTTGCCTTACTATTCTTTTGTAAGTACAAATCTATTCCATCTTTCTAATTTAAAAAAAGTCATTTCATTTTTCAGAGGTTGGGAAAGAAAGGAAGCATTTTAAATTTCTGCAAACATCTCAAATTAAAAAATTTAATCGTGCTGTTCGTGAAATATTTTTATAATTTTCAAGCACAAGTATAGTAGCGGTATTTCCATGTAATAGTTATGAATGGATCATATTTTTCATGTAAACTCTCGCAAATGTTTGCTTTTAATTACATAATATAAAGAATATTCATAGAGCGGTGCTTTAATAACTGATCTCTATCTAACGTGTTTAGTAATCAAACAAATCGTTTTACAACTCTTTTGCTCTCAACGAGTTTATAAGATACCACAAAATCACGCAAACAATTTTACACGCAATCCCAGGACAGCAACAGCACGAATGAAAAGCGTACGAGCATTCTGCACTGCAATTTCAAACTTACAGAAAGCACAACAACCCGTTATTTTCAGCCGAGGTAAATGAGGAAATATACATTAAATTGATCGTAATGCTATCAGCGAAAGTGGTGTTACGACAGCACATACGTTCTCGCATTATTTGTAACTTTTTCAAGTTTCGAAAATTCACAGTT
The DNA here is from genome assembly GCA_017312745.1 of Gryllus bimaculatus. Taxonomy (NCBI): domain Eukaryota; kingdom Metazoa; phylum Arthropoda; class Insecta; order Orthoptera; family Gryllidae; genus Gryllus; species Gryllus bimaculatus. The sequence continues at coordinate 2,839,932 of BOPP01000125.1, read as the reverse complement.
TTCAACGAAAATCATACATATGACACATTTATAAGCGTACATTGCACTCTTCCAAAATAAAATAAAATAAAATAAAACAAGTTTTGAAACAAAAATTACTCATATTTTGAAAACAATGTACATGATTACATGACCTCATTTAAAGATGGAATTTTGAAAAAAAAATCATTCGCCAGAGATAGAATATTTCAAAAAATATGTATGTTTAACATTATAGAAGGAAAAAGTGGGGAAATTTTTAACTTTTGCTCTTTTCAAAAATTCAGAAATTTCAACAGAAATCGTACCTGCGGTTAATATGTACTTTTATGTATTATGTAATTATGCAATTTTTAGACATGTACTTTTCTCCATCAAAATGTGCAAAGAATAAAACTGAAGCTATTTTTGAGAAAATTTTGAAAATGTCCTTGAAGTTTCGAGTTAAGAATCCCTAAAACCAAAATATTCGGTTATACTCTCTCTCTCTATTACTTAAGCAGTATTCGAGAAAATAGAAAGGTTTTTTCTTCTACTTTCTTAAACTTTTAACATGACCCATTAAGTGCATTCGCAAGAGTTAACTTGTGTGAGGATTAAGGAATAAATGTTCCTACTAATTGTTATTTTTAAAAAATTGTCTCGCTTTACTGGAGAGAAGCCTTCCTGAATCCTATGAATCAATTAAAATTTGAAATGTGTTATTGATCCACTACTCGACCACCCAAAACAAAAACGACCTTTTCCTGATTCCTGAATATACGTTTTTTCATAAATTAATTAATAAATAATAAAAGACTAAGATCTCTTTTCTAAATTAATTGAGAATTTTTCCAAATTTTATTAACAATTGATGAGACAAATATACGTGCGACATATCGTGGAGTGTAATTTTCAGATTTACAAATTAGTTGGATTTAACAAATCTATTTTGTCCAGACAAGAAAAGTGATTTTGCATTATTTAAAATAGACAATAAATTATTACTATCATTATTATTATTATTATTATTATTATTAAATAATAGTAATGTCTCTTCTCAAGATTATTGTTCTACGACATCAATAGCGCGCATATTGCAGAATGACGTGAAAAGTATAATCCGGTCATTTATTGAGTTGTCGTTATCTCCTACTGCTGCTATGTAAAGCTAAATACAATTAACCTCCTTTTGATAGATTTTCCTTGTTTCCAATGTCTTTTTTTTAATATCACAAATAATGGAGATCAACTCCAAGACGTATTGAATGAGGTATGTGATGAAAAGAGAAAGTTATTTTTCGTCGTTTTAGTAAGAAAGAAAATTATGTGTCTTGAAACGGAAGTTAATCTTACTGAAAGAAGAAATCTTCATGATTAATCCGAAATACTCTAATCTTTGTGCCTCATTTTCTTTTCGGAACTCTTTGAACTTGCCAAACAAAGGAGCACATTATTTCTATCTAACGAATCAATGGCAGACGGCGCTGGAATCCAGAGACGGTTAAAAGAGAAACCCCGAAGACTGTATACCATTCCTTCATTAACTTAACAGAACCGTTATTCGTAGCTGCATGAACAAATATTTCACGTTCGTAGTATCTGGATGAATATTTGTTAACAAAGCTTTTTTAAATTTTGGAAATGATATAATTTCTCATATTTTCATTGATTATTTTGGTACTGCTAACACATCCAATGTGATACAAGAGTGAAAGTCGATGTTATTTTAAAATGATGCAAAAATGAGATTAAAATGTACTTATAATTTCACATTCTAAATTGAAAATTGTGAACAAATATTATTCTGTTATTTTATTAATTCAGCAAGATGCATAGATTACAATCAGGAATGAACATTTTATTACTTCTCTGAACACTTCTACTTACCTTATTTAAAATATTAAATGAATAAAAATTATAACAATAGTGTCTATTATTATAAACCTGAAAATTTATGTATGTTACTTTGTGGAGCTATAATTTTCAGATTATGAATTCAACTATCATATATGTTTAAAATTGCATAAATTACTTAATAAGACGAATAAAAAATTAGCAGTGTGGAAATTCCGTAATTAATAAATGGTATCACCGGCATGTCCTTATCGCCCCCCTTTTCTTATGCTGATAGTGGACGGGCACGAAATCTCGTGAGAGTGCAATTGAACAACGCTGTTTTGAATTAAGATCCCGCTTCCCCCGCGGCCGTCGGCGCTTGTGCTTTCGCCTCCTTGTCGCCTTCCGGGCAGCCGCATAGCATGCATTGTCACGCGATCTATTCTCTTTACGAATCATTTAACTTCTCTCGATATCCTTCCTGCCGCAAATATAGGTCCGTTTTCGATAAAGAGGGTGGCGAGCAGCGGAAACGTACATTAGATTATGCATGACGAAACGCAAAAAACTGTCTGAGCAATTACATCACAGTAAAGAGCATGCACAATTTATGTGCTTCTGAATTCTGAAACGAACTGCTTGTTTTCCGAGAAATTACGAACCATAGCTCGTCACGAATGGCCGGAAAGGCTTAATGCTGTAGCACTGCAGTGAAACCAGATATTCTTTTACTGTTAATGCTAATGTGTACACGATGTTCTCAAGTATGGGCTTTTAAACCGCATTACACAGGGTGATCTATCATTGTCCTTGAAACCAGATAGACAAAAAGCGACATTGCATTCATCTACATCTTCCTTGAGAGAACGATGAAGAACGTTAGGAGCTTTAGCGAGTTATGACTCAAAGTACTTTAAGTTTAGTGGTAACAACAACACTATTTAAGTACTCCTAGATTGCCTTATTAATCGTAAAGACACTTCGAAGTGTTATGGCGACAATTTGCGGGTCCATTCCTTCTAGAATCAAGAACGTTCCAGGATAACAGGAGGGGTTGACATGCGATTATTAGGGCTGTTTATATTTTCTACTTTTGCATAGTAATATACTTGTACCTTCGGGTAGTACTACTAAATTTTTCTATCAGCATTGGAACTTTCTAGGTTAACTATCTCTTGATTTATAAAGTAAAAAAGTGTACTCTTATATTAGGGAGCAGAGGTACTAGTACCTATATAGTATGATTCATTTATTAGCATTAAAAGTAGGACGTTAAGTATGAAAATATATGCAGAATATGCAATATTGTAACAGATAGGGATTTAATTGCAATTAAAGTAGGCTAAGGACTAATATACATGATAAATAACTTCGTGACCAAATTAAATTTGAGAACAAACTATTGTTTCGAATAGCCACATTTTATCAAATTTTGCCTGTAATATATGAAGAGAAACCAAACTGCAACAACACAAACTCAGTTAATAAATATTTGCATGTAAATAGGCTGCATTGCAGCAGTTTGAACTTTTACCAAACAGACTGAACATAATTACCTCAGCTGGATTTGAAAAGGTAAACAGAAAATAAATTTCGCGAAATGGCAGCGAAACATCAACCACGAAATTTACATCGCTAACTCATCATCAATATTCCAGTTTGCGCCATATCGAATCGCACTAGACGGCTCGCCCTCTACGTCAATATTCAGCGAGATCGCTGTCCCTTTTCCGGGCAAATAGAGCGCCCTGTTCGCGAGACGGGACATCAACTCGATTATCAAACGGTCAAGAGAGAATCGCCACGTCCATGTAGTAAAGAAGACACTCGGAAATTAAAAGAACCACATATTTTATTTCAAAGTACAGGTAAATCAACAAACCTTTGAAAGAGATGTGTGCATATGGGTAACGTTTCATCGGAATACATCGAAACCAGAATTTAACGAGTCCTAATCTATATATTAATAATTAACGAGGATACACTATCCATTATAATGTACTGAACAATTCCCAATACCAAAAGAAGAAAAGTTATTTTAAATTGGCTTTTTTTCAATTGAATCTATACAATATTACTTTCCCAGAAAATCAGTGAGCAAATAAGCAAGTTACATGATGTAAAATGTAATTGTGATGGTTTCTTGACCTTAATAAAAACATATCCTAAAATATTTTTTTAACATTTTGTTTCTTGTTGGGACGTTTCGACCCTAGTTGGACAGATGATGCCCGTGACTACATACACTTGACCAGTGATTTTATAGCAGTGACAATGTTTTAATTAAAATGATAACTTATTGTTTATTAAGCGTTTTCAATAAACCTGGACCCTAGATTTTTTGAAAAATCCCCCAAATCAGGTCAAAATTTTAAAAAAATTAATTGTTTAAAAATATTTTAGTGTCTGTTTTTATTAAGGACAAAAAATATTACACGTAAATAAACAAGATATTAGAAGTAAAAATACACGATACACGAGTTGGCAAATTAGCATAGCAATATCTTTCAAAATATCTTTCGAAAAGCAGCCGGATGAAGTTCGTAATGAACCATCTTCTTCGTCCAACTTTATGCACACGGCCTGGCTAACGTGCGATTTAACAAGGCACTCCGAAAATTTACCATTTTTCGGTGTATTAAGAAGGAATATCACTAGACGTTGCTTGACGTTGAAGCTTATAACGTGTTTTTTCACGGCATCTTTTATTTCAAAGATATTGAACCAAATTTTGTTAAACACATTGCATACTATATCTCTTCAAGCGAATGTATGAATCTTGAGACAATTTCAGCAATAGAATATGTCAGTTTTTGATGAATATTTATACACACAAATGAGTTACAAAATCAAGAGTTACAGCAGGTTTGGAACTTAGCAACGTCGCGGCCGGACTTGTAAACGGTTGCATTGCGTCTATCGTTCGCCGCTAAGTAAGATGTCTAATGGTGGTGATAATGGAGGTGTTGGGATATCTTAACATTCAATGACAGTGCTGATTGAAATCATTTCTCATGTTCTTCTTAGTTAATAACTTAAATTTTAATTCTGTTTTGTTTGTTTTTTTGCGCAAAATTTCAAATTGTAAAATTATTGTATATAGATGTTCATATTTAAGTCAAAGTAAGATACGAGGGCTTGGCCTGAACGTTTCTTGAAAGGGATTTTCGGCTTAAGCTCCCAAGGCCTCTACAGTGTCTAGAACCTTGCTAGTTTTCTGCTGCGCTACGTGTAGCCGCGCCACGAACTTTCGAACAGCTGTAATTCACATGACGCAGCAAATTCACATTTTTGAGCTGTTAAATATTAAGTCAAATACTGGCATGTACAGTATTATTGAATTTGTCTTTCAAAGATTAATATATTCGTGCAAAACACAGTACAGTGTTCCATTTCAAAAACGAAGTTAGCTAGTCCTAAATCTTTAAAGTAAAATTACAAAAGCTGATATAGCTAACAGCTATAAACCATTAGGCCCTGTGATCTGAATTTAACCCGACGCTGAGAGGCCCCTGGAGAAGAAGAAGAACAGGAGGAAGAAGAAGAAGAAGAACAGGAACAAGAAGAAGAAGAAGAAGAAGAAGAACAGGAACAAGAAGAAGAAGAAGAAGAAGAAGAAGAACAGGAACAAGAAGAAGAAGAAGAAGAAGAAGAAGAAGAAGAACAGGAAGAAAAAGATCTAAATTGTTTGAAGAAAATTGCACCTGAATATCTTGAACCACTTGGATAATATTCCAAGTGGAGTTCATATCTCTGCATACGAGTGCGCGGCACTAGACTGGGCGGTTACCTGACGGCGCTGGCGACACGCGCTCTCGCTTCAGGCGTTCGTTAGAGCGCTGCCGGCTGCGCGAATTACCCCCGTTCGGAAATAACCCGATAGAGGAACAGCGCGCAGAACAGCGCGCCGGCGCGCGGCGCTGGAATGATAAACGAGTTATCGCTCCGGCGCACGCGACTTCACTCCGCCGAGTTTCGCAGCCTCCGCGCGCGCGCACCGCTCGCACTGCAGCGCGGCGGGGGAGGGGCCCGGGAGACTGATTGCGCCTCGAGAACGCCTTCGGGGCGAGCGGGGCGGGATATTAGTCACGACGTCGCGGGGCTCAAATCCATGGAGGAGAATTCTAGCGGTCGGCTAGAAGAGAGACCAATGTGATTGTAATGATACTATTAAAAAAATTAAAGTTTCCAAATCAATTACAATCAATAGAACGTAAGAAAATGCTCAGCCTACGAGAGATTAATTTTTCTTATTAAAAAATCTTTCTTTTGGGGGACTAGATGTAAACTTACAGATTTTTGGTGTCGGGGGGGGGGTAGAGGGAGAATTACGGTCTCTAAAGTATTAAGTGTTGAGACCACGAACAGCGCGTGATTCTCCCTCACCAGTTCGCGCCTAGTTTCCATCCTCCGCTACGAGCCTAATCACTATATGTTCGATCCTTAATCATTAGCAAAGACCCCAGCAGTACGAGCCCTTATTACCAGCTGAGGTGACTCAGGGAATTAACTGATGTTACGGCAGTGCCCCTGACTGGAAGTCCTAGGGTTCGAGTGCCGGCGATGGCAAGATTTTCGACACTACCTTGACATCTAGGTCGAATTCAGCTGCTGCCTGGAGAAGAATTCTAGCGGCCGGCTGCCTTGATCGATAGTTTTTCGTGTATTCTCCGATCCACTTGAGGCGAATGTCGGAGCAGTACCCTAACAAACGGGCCACGGACTGCGCGGGATGTCACCTTCCAATTCCTTGACTTTTCCCCACCTACTTACACGCATTTACATTCAGATGCACTACACTACCACGCGCGTAGAGAAACCCGTCCGGAGCTCACAGCTGGTTCCGGGTGCGGCGGTGCCACGCTGCTGAGTGATCCATCAATGGGGAAAAAACCCGCAAGCCGACGTGCAGGTCAGCGCTGGATCTCACCGTCCAGTAATAATAAAAAACCGCCACCTAGCGAGATGAAACATGCACTACACATACCGTACTAATGACCATAGCAGTTAACGCTCCCGGAAACACGAAATAATTAGTCAGCCAATCAATCAATTAACGTGCCCATTTTACTACCTCGGGTCGGAGCGCGACGTGGAAGAGCCGGTCAAATGAGAGAGAGAAATTCTCCTGAGACAACGCATTCCGCTTCTTCGGGAAGAAAATTACCATTCGAGAGCTGCAGGCGCAACGAGTGTTGGTTGCAAGCAAGAGCGGGGATCGCTGAGCCGCATAGAGAGCAGGTGGCTTGGTAGCGATGGACGTTTCCACATGGAGAAGAGTTTCTTTGATGGTTCTCTGGATTGTACTCTAGGCTCTGCAATTTACGGCAAGGTAATAAACCGTCACTCGTTAAATGCGAATGAAATTACATCTCTAGAAGATTCTTATTAAGGAATGAAATTGAGTTTCATTCAAATATAAAAGCAGCACTCCATCGAGTGATCTTTTCACGAAGCCTCGTGTGAACCCCCAGAGACACTCAACTACTAAGACATGAACAATAAAGTTGAAGACTTTCTTTTGTAATAAAGCAAGACGAATTATCCTCGCAGGTTTTATTTTAAGGATTACATACTTGGCTACAAAAGTAAACAAGTTTCTCGAAGAAACCCAATTGAATGAAAATATAGAAATGTTTGCTAAAGGTAAGTGTTGACAGGCACAACTGCTAAAACCATTGCATCAGGAAAACCAAAGTAGCGTAGAAAATTGAAAAATCAGGGTACGTGTAGTTAGAAAAATCATACACGTAGGAACGTACCTAGAAATATTGATTTCCTAAATTTTATTTGGAATGAAGAACATCAAATCATTTGCAGAATTGCAATCTATCTACTAGATTTGCATGCTTAGTTTGCATATCCGTTTGTAGTTTTGAGACAAAATCTAGTGAATGGTTAATTTAGCACCTACTATATTTATTTAGTAATATATTTAGTGATGTATTTAGTAATATATTTATAAATAATCATTTTGTTTCATATTACTTTATAAATCATGATTTACATCAGCTATAATTGCACTGCCAAATGCAACTTCAGCACCGACATTACACATCAGCGCGTTCTTAATTTGAGAAAATACATATACGGTACTATTATTATCATTATTATACTTATTATTATTAAGTATAATAATGATGATAATAATAAGTATAATAATGATAATAATATCATTATTATACTTATTATTAGTAGTAGTATTAGTATTATTATTACAGTCCGTAACTAGCATCGCATTAAGTGCAAGGGCTTCCTCTGGAATGTTAGGTACATCAACAATATTATTTCAAAGTTTTTCAAATCTTTAAAACACTCTTATACTTTCTATACAACTTAAGTTTAAAAACCTTCCACGTAAATGCATATCAAATAATTCATTTTGTCAATAAAATAGAATTGTACTAATATTATTTATTGATTTATTTATAACATCCGTTAATTGCAATAATTTTAGAAATTTCCCAGTACATCGACTGGCGCACTGAGCCTCGTGGGTTGATCCCTTAGTTTGAAAGCATTAATGCCTTTTCCCATATCAGAGATCGATGTAGAGCTATAGAAATATTTTCAGTAAGTCGGAGGTTCGATGAAAACAGTATAATCGAGGTTGGTTAAGTAGTAACGAAAAATGCGACACTATAAAATAAATTAGGCAATTTCTACACCAATGGAATGGCCGCGTCAAAACGTCTACCGAACTGGAAGTCAAAGATATCAGATACCAGTCTTAGAGAACTCTAACGAGAGCGCAGAGACATTTCGCTCCAGCCGCATGAAACTCGACACCAATACTCTTTGACACACCTCGCCTCTTTTTTAAACGACAGACGATACGATTCTGCGATCGGTTATGTTATGTCACAATTTAGCTTCTCTCTGTTAAAAAATCTAAGGATCAAATGTGTTTAATGCGTTTCTTTGCCCATATACCACGAATCTGCTTAATTGTTTTGTCACTAAATCGGAAGGTATGGATACGAAAATGATAAAATGTTGCTGAAAGAACAAATTAAAGCATATTTCTACACTCTTCCTAGGTTCATACTCCGTATGAGCATTTCCAGATTGATAGACATGTAAGCGGCAAGTGTTTTGAGGATCCCTACCATTCTCCGCAATCATCATCCGATAAACAAGTCATTACTACCATCAGTATCTTTATCACTGGACGCACGTACACTTGAATATAATATAAAAACACTCGTCTCATCAACTCATTTTTGGGGGACGAAAATGTAGTATCAACTTAGTAATGTAATTCTGAAGCAATTCACAGTTTCAACAGAATCAAAGCACTTCCTCCCAATCACTTTTGAAATTACCGTTTACTCGCATCACGTAGAACATGAGTGCTTTATTGGCTTCCCTTTTGGAATCTGTGACAAATTGCAACCTTTCATATACATCAAGGGCTTCACGGAGAGTCGGATGGTCATAATCAAAGCTATCGAGTCAAACCAGTACCTTAACCTTACAAAAAGCCTCCAAAATTATATTTCTGTCAAAATTTCAAACGTTCTTTCAGAGCTCGACCTAGGCTAGAGCCATCGTAGAGGCAGATTGGGGGGATAGAGACAGACGTATGTACTAAAGTGTTATCAAAAGTTATTGGCTTTTCGGCGTTGATATTCCCATTCTTAGGAAGACGTAATTTGGCTCTTCTATTAGCTTTAGCTTCTCGTTTGGAGACTGCAACTTTTACATGCATCAAGGACCTCAGGGACAGTCAGAACCCAAGCAAACCAGTCGAATAAGTACATTACGTTTATCGAATAACGGATAAAAGTGGAACGAATAAAAGTGGAACAACCTCTGTAAAACCATAAAATCTAGCCCTCTACACAAACAACTTAAAAAATTGTACCCTCTGAAAACTTACAAAAATTCTCAAGAAAAGATCAGGTAACAATAACAAGGGTAACAACTGATCATTGCAAGTCCATTCATCATCACTTGTCAACTAGAAATCCCCCCTGCCAGCACTATGATACCCTTCTTAACTTTCAACATATTTTAACTCAATGTCCTATGTACCACACACACACACACACATACCTAAAAGGCGAGCAAAACCCTGACTTGATGCTATCATCCAAAGAATACCAAAATAAACTATTAAAATTCTGTAAAGGCAGAAATATTCTCCAAGAAATCCAAAGGTATTACGTACACAACTATGGATACTGGAAACTAATACTATAACATAAAAAATACATATAATGTCTGTCTCACATATTTATATATACTATAATATATTGTGAAGTTACCATATTAATGTTGTAAAGTTGTATTTAAAGTAGTTTCTAACGACCTCAGTTGTTGATGCCACTTTAATAAGCTAAAAAAAACAACTTTATCGACGATTCTCCAAAAGCGTATTTCTCACAAAATCTCGAGAGGAAGTTTTCGCTCGACTTTGTTTTTCCCTTTCCTCCATTCTCTCGCGAGGGTGCAAAAGAAGGCGCCTGGTTCCCGCCGGTGCTCACGGAGGCGGAACGCGCCAGGCGCGCGGGAGTGGCGGCAGGGGCGTGGGTGGAGGGGGGAGGCGCACCTGCTGTGCGGCGCTCGCGGTGGGCGGCGGAGCTCGAACCCGCAGCCCTGCCCCGCGCTATCGATCCCCGACGCCCGCCCGCAGAGGCGTCCGCGCCCGGGCGCGAACCCGGGGCCAGAACCGGAACCCTGAGGTACGCCCGCGCCGTTCTCTGAAGCGCGAGATTAGCATGAGGCACGCTCCCAGCGGGGAAAAGATCGAATGCCTTCTTCAAATCTATCGCCTAACGTTTTCGAACATGAAGAGATTCCGTTTTGTTGAAGAGGAGTTGAAAATGTTAATACCATAGCATGTTAAGTCCGGGAGTATTTTGGCCTTGGACAATCTTGGACCCCCAAATATTCTCGTGACGAGGGAGGAGGAGTGAATGGAAGAGTAAGTGGGAAATCTGGAATGGAACGGGAGGTAGGGAGCAAGAAAGTGAGGGAGGGAGGGACGGAGGGACGGAGGGAGCAAGAAAGTGAGGGACGGGGAGAGCAAGAGAGGAACGGAGAGAGCAAGAGAGGAACGGAGAGAGCAAGAGAGGAACGGAGAG
>BOPP01000125.1:2808931-2821421 GCA_017312745.1 Gryllus bimaculatus | reverse complement strand
GGGGGGGGGGGGGGAAGGGCCGGAGGCGTTTCTCATTCAGAGACGCCCGTGTCCGACGAGAGGACTTACCTCAATGCAGACGAGCGGATGAGGTTGCGAACCGCTGACGGAGGCTCGGTCAGCAAATTCTCTGAAGCGCATACCAGAGCTCCGTCGAGAATAGGGAGGTCGTGAATCGATGAATAGGAAATCGTGTGCGAGAATGCGGAGACAGTGTTTTGGTCGTATTCCGGGACAAATGCTTCATTGTAAAGTAGGGGCAACGCAGTTGATTTCAGGATTGCGTGAGTTTTCGTTGCTTAGGCAAAGCCAGATAAAATGAGTGAAACTTAGTTTATTTCAAATAAGTAATGACCGCAAATACGATTACATGTTAATTGATTGTAGGTTAAAGATCTTTTTTATGCATCAGAAATGTAATGAAGTGGATTCTATTAATTTTCTGAAATAGCTATTATTACATCCATTTATTAAATTCAATTAAAATTAGTTCTAAGCAGGAATTCAAAAAATATAAAAATCTTTTTTAATCACTTCAACGTTAAATGTTTTTCATTCCGTGTCGATTACATAAACATTGAATGTAATGACCTGGAAAATATTCTTAACATAAAAAAAATATTTAAAAAATTATGACTTCGCGTATTACATTGGCGCATGTGTAACAGTTTTTCGTGAACATGCGTGAAATTTACTGTTGCTGAATATTGATAAGCAAACTACGTAACATTATATTGTTTCTCGAATACTGTTACGGTTCAACCTTCATCAATATTAGGAACCACTTCAGTTTATCTTTAATTTAAACACTTGTCAATTAACTATTTTCAAAATTGAAATTAACTTCTGTAACTGTATCCTCAAGAATTTCACTATTTTCAAATTAGAACAGCTACATCAAGAACTAAGAATGTTATCTTGAATTGTTTGCCTCTTGCAAGAATATCACATCAATTCAACCTTCATTATTATGCAGATACTTTATTTGTTGGAGCAAATTTTCATGCTTATACACAAAATATTATTTTCACCAAATTGCATGTGACATAAGTTATAATTTCGTTTATATATTATAGTAACATATTATAGTTACAGTTATAGTTATTCATTAAAATGATATGTATACCTTAAAATAGTACATTAAGAAATGCATTTGAACAAAGTATCCAAAATACGGAAAAGGCACAACAGCGATCTTCAGCAATCACGAGAACCGAAGAGCAGTGCGTGCCTCCGCTTGAAGAGGGCTCGAAATTGTTATGGAGTGGCCCGGCCCTCACCGCCGACCAACGATGCAGGGCGAGGGGCGCCTGAATTATTACGAGTGCCCTTCACCCGCGCCCGCTGCACTTGAGCACGAGCCACCGCAAAGCTACCGCAACCGACCACACGGAAAGCCCGTGCGAATGGCGCTGACGGCATATTTAATGGCAATTTTTTTTTAAACAAAATTTCAGCCAGATCGCCGAAGGATTAATAATTAGTGTATCTCCCATCTGTCCTAACTCTAGTGTTCCGCAAAATATACACCACCAAATAGAATAATGTGCTAAATTCTTACAATAGCAAAATATACCTTTACAGAGAAAATTTGAATCAATCCTTGATTCTGCAGACTACAACAAATAGGAGAATTTTGCGCAAATTTTTTTAATGAAAGATAAATGGAAATTCTACATAGATTAAAATTTATTACTAAATCACCGAGAAAAGTCAAACACAGAAAAGAGTCAATTCTAGGAAAGTTAAAAGCAAGAAAGAAGAATTCAATTATGGAATAAAATATATAATAGCTGTTTACGAGGAAAACATTGAACTTTCAATGAAAGTGAACTATTGTATTTTATAGTAGAAATCTTGAGATGTATAAGATGTTAATATTAATAAGATTTAAAATGTAAAGTATTTAGATGTCGCTAATGCCCTTGATATTGATGCGACAATAAATAAATTAATTATAAAAAAATGTTTTGTATGAGACACATTTCCACACATAGTTAAAATTAAGTAATAAATAAAGTTAAAATACAGTGTAGGTAGCAAACTTTGACAGGCTTAAAATCTTTTCGATCCTCATCGAAGTTGAACATTACATATTTACATGCACTTATTTACGAAACTTTTGTGTTAAGGCATGTCAGATGCGTAAGCAACTGGATCGTGCATACTCCCTTGCAGCGGACAGACGGAAAACGAAATTCTGCTATATGTCATATGTGCATGCTAATTAAGATGCAGGGCGATGGTTGGAAGGAGAGGGAGCCAGTCAAAGGGTCAAGTACATAGGCCATTACAATTTTCACAAGATTTGTCTCAATTTATAAAAAGGTATCAACATCACCACCAATACAGCAATAAAGTTAATTAATAATTTTGAATCAAGAAAAGATTTTAAGTATTTTATATCCAATTTTAGAAGTTAAACAGTTACTGTTTTAGTAAGTATCAAACCTAATTTTATTTTATTTTCCATTATGTTAAAGTTCTGTTACGATTTGTGAAGGTGAATTTCAGTTCTGCCGGTAGTCAGTTCGTGAACATGCGGTACCAAAAGGTCAAAAGACTTACTCATTTAGTCAGTATATCAGGTTTTGAGATCAGTTTGAAAATGTCCATGTTATCCTTTTCTTCGTATTTCTCCTTTGCAGTGTTTCATTTAATATTAGATGTTTATCACAAAAGCAATTACGATGTATCTTTAGGAATCGACAGCAATAGAATATTTGGTTTGTAGTTCTGTGCGATTCAGTCAGAAACATTCGGCGAAATCAGTTTCGCCGAGGTAATAAGTTATGAGTTTATACCATGCTGTTTGAACGAGTTAGCTGCAACACAATGGGGATTTATAAAGGGGAGCTATTGAAGGAAAACAAAACGGCAAAGGTGGCTCAGGTTAACTGATGTCACTGTAGTGTCTCTGATCGGGAGTTTCTAGGTTCGAAACCCGACGACAGGATTTTCGTCATAAACATGTCAGCTACTTCAATTCATCCGCTGTCTGGAGTAGAATTCTAGCGACCAGCTGCTCTTTCTTGCAGTTTTCCGTGGTTTCTCCGAATCAACACCAGGCGAATGGCGGAGCAGTGCCCTCACAAACACGCTACGGACCGCAGGCAATCTTTCCTACCACCTCCTTGTTCTATTACCACCTCTTTCGCACACACATGCACACACATGCACAATGCTAACACACATGTCGGGAGACCAATCGGGAGCTTGTCCTGGCTGGGACGGTGCCACGCTGGAGGGAGATACCTGGTCAGGGACAATCCTCGCAAGACGACGTAGGTCGGCGCTGCATCCCGCCATCCAGGGGGGGGGGAAATCATCGTCACCCCCGCAAAAGCATTCACTATACTTAAGGGACTAATAACCTTACCAGTCGACGCGCCTGGAATGACTAATCAATCAATTGAGAAAACAAACCTTTTAAGTGTACCAGACGTCTTCGGCGCTGAAAGAAACGAAAAGAAAAAAAAGCTGCGAAAGAAGTTTAAAAAAAATATACGTGTGACCTTTGCCATAAATTCTTAGAGGCAACGGTCGGAATCACAAACTTGCGCGCACACGCGTACGAGGTATCGGCGTTCCGCCCCCGCAAAAGTTTTCTAATTTCGCCGAGTCACCGAACTGCCTCTCGACGCACCAGATCGCCAAGCCAGGCCGGGCAACGCCACGTTCCAAGCCCGAAAGCAAAAACCCGGTCCGGAAACTGGTTTCACATCCTGGGTGCGAGGTGAACACGATATCAAAGTCGTGGACGAATGCTGGCTACAGAAATAACTTGTTATCGACTACGAGTTTGTTCATAAATAATTAACAAAACACTTTTGTACGTATTTTATGCACTTTTGTAATATCTTTTAATCCCAATGTTATTTAGCGATATTAAATTTGTTTTAAAAAACACTTTTCTTATTTATTTTAATTTTTAAATCCAAAAAAATTGCCTTTTTTAATCAACTTAAAAAACATTTTTCTTTTTTTTGAAAAAATACTCTTGGTTTTCTCATCGATCAGTTTACAGTATCGAGATTGTTCCCCGTACATAATACTTAAATAATATGCCAATACTGAATATTTAAATAAATAAAGTAAAAATCAGTCGCAGTTCATGTTCAGCAAGTTCAAAACCTCGATCAAACTTCAATTTCAAACAATTCCGGTCGGATGAACTCCAGTTGGTAGATAATATAATCATCAGCGGCAAATCTCTACAGCAACTGCAGCTACTATAATCTCAGCAACAACAGCTGTTACAACTGTAGTCTGTAGTATGCAATTACAATGTGGGTCCAATATTGGTAACACACAAAGTGATCACCTTTGACAAGAGATTACCTCAGAATGTAAAGTCTATACTGTAAATGCAATCAAGTCAAAGAGACAGAAGAATTTTCAACGCAAACTAGAGATAATGCATTTGAAATACTTATTAATTGAATTTAGAATCTGAAAATATATTTTAGTAGCCTGCAGGAGTACAAATGCTGCTGAACCTTTGTTCGACGCAAAATGGTTTTCCAAAAAGTAGCACGCACATTGCTCAAGAACAACAAATACAATAGTCGTATAACACTACAGCAAATTTAATATTGTAACGAAATCAATCATTACGAATTCTGCAATAATATAATACAGTATATTTAAATAATATACTGCATAATATACAGCGTATAATAATATACATAATATAATAATATAAACAGTGCTTTACATACCACAAATATCAAAGAATTTGTTGTTTCATTTCATAACACTTTTCACCACTCTAAAAATTTTAATGGGGAGCGCCTTGGAGACTTGCAGTCGCATAGCGTCAGCTGTGTCGCAAGCAGTAACACAATTAGGACGAAAATTCAATTGATATGCTCAATATGAGATTAGCTAGAGTAATACTATCGATATTTTCAATTTTCTGTCAAAACCTGCAATGGTTTTAGCTATTTCCCGAGTTCCTGGGTATCTAACGAAATTGTAGACACCACTCGCATAGCAGGAGGCGGCAGCGGTCTTTCAATTTCTGAGCGCAGTTGAAATAAGTAATATAGATGCTATTGACGAATGTATGAACATTCTTGAACGAAGTGAAATGCGTCAACAGATTAAAAATAAAAATTATTCGTAATTGACACACAAGCCCACTTTAGCAATCCCAAACCATCACCACTATTTGTTCTAGGATGTTTTGTACAGTACTAACAAGTACAATACAGGTGGTGATGGAATGAAATGGATCTTGAAGTCAAATTAATGTAGAGATCTTCAGACTGAAAATGCACAATAACAAAGACATTTAAAATTATCAAAATCGTTGCAGTATTCAAGATTATAATAACACTGTTCTAACTAAAATTAGTAAAATTCTACCCATACTAGATTAAACAGAATTGAGCGTATACAGTTAGTTTACAATCCATGCAACCTACTACGGTTATAAAAAGGCTAAAAAACGCAATATCAAAGCAGGGACGTAACGTGATTCAAATATATAATGTAAAACACAAAACTAATCAAATACGTACGCCATCATTTATCATAGATGTAAAACCAAGAAACATCAGCGACATCTACAAAGTACGCGACCTTCTCAGTGGAAGATGAAGTCCGAATCACCGAGTACGAAGTTGGAAATTCTCCAGTGTAATAACCATCACGACTTATCACGTAAGTTCGTGCTGTTTCCTTTTGTCCCGCTGTGCTGATACTGCAGATAAACGCTTTACAACACTGTGCATAAATTACAAAAGCAAATGTTATTGATATTATGTGTATTATTTGAGCTGCGTTTGAGAAAAGCTTAAAGAATATTTTTTTTAATTATTTTAAATCGCATAAACTACAAATGTCATGAGCGACATTAATTAAATGCTATCACAAATCTTGTTTCCGTACTTTTTAAAATATCACGATTCTACTCAAAACTTCCCCAACAAAGTTTGATCGAATTGGACAAGACATCTTTAAAGACTTCATTTTGAAGAATAGATTTCATTAACTAAATCTTCCACCGTTATTTCAATTCGAACAAAAACGAACGGCTCACAGTCAGTCCCTCGGCTCCACGTACGAGCGTAGAAGCTACATAGGCGAACGAGGAAAACACGGAGCGAAATTCGATAGCCAAATGCGGCGTGACTAGTCGCCTCCGCGGGTGGCGCCTCGGCCTGGGCGGCGCGGGCACTGGCGGCGGCGGCGGCGGCGAGGACACGTGGTGTGCCAGCGCGTGCTGTGTCAGCGCCTTCCGCGCCACGCCCCCCTCCGGCGACAAGTGCGTCGCGACGCGCAGCGCCACGCCGCGTTGCGTTGCGTTGCATGTTTACACGCGCCAAGGTCACCCGACCAGCCTCCGTCGCTCCGCCGCCGCCGCCGCCGCCGCCGCCGCGGTAGCGCACTGGGTCCAAGGAGAAAGGAACGCACAGCAATGCTAATGTTAATGGATGGAGAGGATTTTGGGAGTTTCGGTCAGTAAAGTAAGATGTATGTATTTGGCATTTTAGGGTAGAATGAATCGGAATTTTGCCAGCTAGCTGTGTCTCTAGGCCAGGGCCCTGTTTTTATTTTATCCGCGCGTGGCATTAAATGGGAGACACATGGTGAGCATGTACTGCCTTCATAGAACGTATATAGCATACTTGGTCTCCCTGAGCTTTTATTTCTCCACACAACTACACAGCAGGAACAAACGAATGTAAAGGAAAGCTACAGCTCAATTTTTGCCCCGACCGGGAATTGAACCTAAGATCGTACCACGGAAATTGTTCCACGTGTCGAGGAAATGACATTACATTAATTACTACCAACATTTCGGTAATATTTGAGAAGTCCTTCAACAGGGATACATACATTGAAAAACTCATAACATAACAAAACAAAAGAACCAGTGTTTTTTGTTGTTTTTTTGGGGGGGGAGATTAAGTTGTTATATTTGTCATTGTATTTCGCCCTATTGCTGTTCCAGTATAGAGCCAAAACGTGGGCAGTAATGATACAATGTAATCTTACTTTTTAGGCCTAATCCCAAGAACCCACTTCATCATGTAATCAAGAGGTCAAGAACTACTCTCAAAGATGAAGTTAATGACAGAATGATAACTGCCCAAAATATTTTAAAGCAATAATTGTGAAGCAATGTAAAATGTAAGATTGGTACCAAAGAGAGCTGAATTAATACAAGAACCATGTAAGATAAAAGGGTTGTTGTGGTGACAAATTAATTGTACGTGTGGGAATCTGAAACTTTACGTTCTGAAGTTTTGGAGGAGAAACTTTGAAAAGTAAGCCTGTTAACGGGTTGAAAAACATTTATTTTAAGGAGCACAAATAAAGTGACATTCCTCTGACGACGTGAAGTTGCAGGAAATCTTGAGAAGAAACTTCAAAGAAAAATCCTAAAGTTGACGTGGACGCTCGTGGTCTTGATTAACTCCGGAGATTTGTATCTGAGGCTTATGCTTAAGTCCCTTAATATCTTAGCGGCACTAAGAATGTCCAAACTATGGAGTTCCCAAATAATATTCAATGTTTGAACATATCAAGTATCTTAAACTATTATGAAAATAAAATTATAACCATTGAATTTTAGGAATTTAATATTGAAATAATAAATATAAAACAATACATACAATACTTTAAAATAACTTTCGAATATTTTTGTTATACATTTATTAGTAGCCCTACTTGAATGTGAGTAGTAGACCTTGTGTCAAAAAATCCCTTGCACACACACCGCAATTACATCAGTTCTTGATCACTGATTCAAAACTCGCTCATATGTATGTGTGATTGACCTAGGATAGGCATCATCTTCATGATGCCAATACGACTTAAATCAAAAGAAAAACTGACGAGAGATATCGATGCGGTAATGATAAGTACCGTTTTATAAATACAGAGGAAATATTTCACCATTCAGAGCTGCTCACTATAAAGTTCGTTATACGCTGCAGACTTGTGTAATTCGTAAAATAGTTAATAATGCCTTGAATAGTTGTTCAAAACAATACGGAGAAACAATTCACGCAGAGCGATGCGAAGTTGCACGCATTATTAATTTCATTTCACTGCAAGCCTCAATTTAAATTACACAAAAACGTCAATAGAAATTTGTAACAAATATTGAATAAGTGAAAAAAATCAAGGAAAAATTTAATATATTCTAAATTTTACTTATGCATCTAAACATTGTTGAAATGGTTGCTTGCAATGGACAAAACAATGCTGCGAATTTAGAAATAATTCTATTACGACACGAGTTCGCTTTTGTGTCACTCAATGGACGCCTGGAGCTGTAAAAGAGATTCGTGTTCCTTTAATATGTTGCATCAAACAAGTACTATACATTTATCTATGACTGTCTGGTGATCATTTTCCTTTGATCACCATAATTGTTATGTTTAACACCATCAGACTTAGTAAACACCTATTCTCATTTCACAGATATAACGTTGCTACTACTACTTTTAAACGAGGCTTTCCTTTTGTTCCAGCAAAGAGTATTATAATATCAATAAAGCATTAAGTATGGACCCTAATGAAACTTAAAAGCATGTTTACCATAATGCTGCTTTTAAAAGCATACTCGCGAGGGCGTTCCTTAAACATTAGTGCACAGTTCTAGTTAATAGTTATTTATGTAATAGTTTGCTAAAGTACCCTATTTTAAACACGAGATGTAAAAATCCTTGTCCTAGGCGGTAGTACAAGTAAATCGTATGTGTTTCACTCGCTTTATAGTGTTCCGTAGTGATTCAAAATCCAACTAAAATGTAATTCGAATTCTTTTCTCAGACCCTTACCTACATATGAAATAGGGCACAATACTAATGTTTGATGCACTAGAAAAGCAAGGTACTTAAAAACTTTTTGTATAATATGTATTAACATTTCAGTGCTATTCAGTATTTTTCCCAAATCTTATCTTTCACACATTTGTACTTTTTTAAATAATTGACACATTTCGATACACGTAAATTGAAATAGGAGAGAAATCGGTCGTGAATTAAAGTGTTTTATTTCAAAAGAGAATAAAATACCTGAAACCAAGAACGAAATAAATGAGGTGTTATATGGCTGCATAATAAGAATAATTTATTTCTCTTTCCTAGTTCTCTTTTCTTTGCTGCCCGAATTCATTTT
The DNA here is from genome assembly GCA_017312745.1 of Gryllus bimaculatus. Classification (NCBI taxonomy): domain Eukaryota; kingdom Metazoa; phylum Arthropoda; class Insecta; order Orthoptera; family Gryllidae; genus Gryllus; species Gryllus bimaculatus. The sequence goes on along the minus strand of BOPP01000125.1, from coordinate 2,812,283 downwards.
GTGGTACGTCGCTCGCGTTCATAGTCCCGCTCATTACCCGTCATTGCGCGCAGGAACATTATTATATCTTATAGCATCTTTTGCAGCATCTTTCACAGCTCTCTTTTACAGCATTAATACCTTTTATTGTTGTATAATGTCAAATTATATTGCAAGAGCGCTCCAAAGCACTTGCAATATAATTTGTTTCTTAAGGGAGCGAAGATTCGTAGCGTCGCATCATGAACACGATCTGAAATATTTAAGAGATCTAATTCAATATGAGTCATTCAGGAATTTCAGAACTAGCTCATATGATCCGTTGTAAATACTTGCGTAGCCGCGTATGAGTAAATCACGTAGTAATTCAGTTAAAATAAAATAAAGATATTAGCATTTGATATATCTACAGTGGGCTGCAATTGGTCAAAAATGCCCTGATGGAACGTTTATGAAAACCAAAAAGCGCGCTTAAGATTACAGTTACAACAAGCACATGTTATGATAAGCGTTTTCAGGGCCGCGCCCGCCCACTGCGCCGAGTCCTCCGCGGCATGACAAGGCGCGCGCTCGCGCTAGAGAGAGAGAGCGCAGAGACAGAGAGGGAGCCACACACGCTATCGTCTCAGCATGATTCGTCGCTCCGAGCCGCGGAGTACTTATGCAGGCGGAGAACCGGTCCGGGCATCAGTCGCAGCCTAGCCGCAGCAGCCACAGCCAACCACCGGCTCCACTCATCTCAGCGCCTTCTCGCTCTCAACCCGCTGTAAGCATGAAGCTCGAGACCGTCATCCCCAACTTCAAGGCCCAGACCACCGAGGGACCCATCAGCTTCTACGAGTGGCAGGGCAACTCGTAAGTATTGGCGACCGGCGAAGTCGCTCGCATAAAAACTGATCCGGTTTATCGCACCGAATACGAAATTACTACTATGGTTGTTGCGCTTCTCGTAACAACGCGGCAACCGAAACGAAAAGCAATTTATTTCAGAATTTCCCTCGGGGAAGACCCGAGACGCGGTTCTGGTCTAGAAATGTGGTGATTTTCGCTTGGCACTTTCGTGAGTGGAGAAGTTGCCGGTTTTGTAGCTAGAAGTTTCGTTCTTCTATTCCATTAAGCAATATCTTACCACAGAAGCTACAAGATCTTCGGCCTCTGTTTTGTTTGAAATTTGTCTCTTTATAAAAACACGAAAGAGTAATTTGAGCTCAAATTCAAACAGAGTTTTTGAATGTATTTCTCCCTTACTGTAATTCTCAAAAATACCGACTTAACACATTGACAAAGATGCCAACTTAACACATTGTTTTAGTTACACACATATAAAAGTTTATTACACTCAATGCTTTTAAATCTTATAAAATTATTTAATTCTAATAAAAAATTAAACCCCTTTGATAAGGAGCATATCAACTTGTCTGTTGCTTTAGGATAATGTACCAGTACTTTACAGGAAATATCAATTGATATAACATTTTAGAGGTTTATCGTAATCAAAATAGCTATATCTCCTTGCATTCAGTGGTGAAATTGTCACAGTTGCTTCGTTACAATGAATTCTGAATCAAATGCACGTTTAAATCAATGTTGCATATCTGTTACGAGCTGATAAATAAGTCGTACACTCGTGTTCTTCTTTTATCATCTGCATTTGTGTGCATTTTTTTCGTTCCGAGGCGATAAAACTGCATTGGGTTTGCGCAGGTGGGTGGTGCTGTTTTCGCACCCCGCCGACTTCACCCCCGTGTGCACCACGGAGCTGGGCCGCATCGCAGTGCACAACCCGCACTTCCAGAAGCGCAACACCAAGCTCATCGCCCTCTCCTGCGACAAGCTCAAGGACCACAACGACTGGGTGGCGGTAAGTTACCCCTCGCATTCAGAAAAGAAAAAACAAATTAGATAGAGCGTCGATAGTCCGGATTAATTGGAAACACAGTTGTGCGCTCTTCTGGATTATATTACTGTCTGGATTTTCGTAATTAACCAATAGTAGGTCGGGGAGGCGTGCAAATAAAAAATTTTAAAAAAATTTCTAAATTGGTTCATAATTCACTCTTGTGGTTGAAGAAAACGAGAAAGTGAATCAACTATTAATATAGGTTATTTTAGGTTTTAATTACGAAAGAAACAGTAGTACTGCAAGTACAGATTGAATTATTTTATGTACAGTAAATATAGGCCAAACACTGTATGAATAGAAAAGTCATACTTCTTGTAGTATTTTTTTCTTGCTAGAATCGAATACGGATTACCGACGGTTGGGATTTTTGATATCCAAAATATTGGCACTACTGTATTCGTTCCTAAGAAGAAGAACGTGCTCTTCGTGAACGAAATGAAATAATTACTACAAAATATTTGTAGCCAGTTAGCAATTCATAGACTTTGACCAATATCACTGGGAATACAAAAAAAACAAGCTTTATTTAGTTTTGTCAAGTTAAAACTAATAACAGACGTTAATAACAAAAATAATAGCTTAATTTACTATTATGTTTTTTTTTCATTTGTCATAAAACCCCCAAATCTTCTCCTTCAATAGAGATCTGATAATTACCAGACAATTTTTAAATGATTAATAATTTAATTTATATTATGGGCAACGTTGTAATTTACTTTTTAGTTTTCTAGGAGTTCTTTCGTGGTACATTTTCAAAGAATTTAAAGATTCGATAAAAAGAGCTTGGAACACCTAATTTATTCATACTGAAAACTCATTGATCCCAACTTTTGAGCTGAGCCACTGCTTCAGCAAACACGCAGCTTTTTTTCAATTTGTTTTTACAAAAACATTCGGCAAATATGCAAAATTTTAAAATTAATTATATAGGTATGATTTGAGAGTTCTTCGTATTATTGGCACTCCACCAATATGCCTTTTAAATTTATGATCAGTATTGATGGATGTATAAATATTACATTGTGAACATTATTTAACTTGAACAACATCGACTGATCTAAGCGTATTTTCAAAAGGGTACCAATTTCTTGATTGTCTCAGACCAAATAGTAGAATCCAGATACAACAAATGTGACAAACGTAAAAAAAGTGTCCCAAAAACCTCGATATCGAGACATCTTGTATTGAGTTCTTTTCGTATCAAACTCCCAACTATTTGAAACCGTTGGCACGGCAAATTCTTAGATATGCGACCACAAACACTTGATGTCAGCCGGGCCGAGCCCCTTAGCAACTTGAACTCGCCGCCCCACCGCGTGCCTGCGCGCCGGCACGCGCGCACCTTACGCAACCGCGGGGCGCGATATTCCTCTTCCTCGAGCGTCTCCTTGGGGGCCTCCGCGGAGAGAGAATTTTGTATCTGGATTCTACTATTTGGTTTGAGACAATCAAGACATTGGCGCCTTTTAA
>BOPP01000125.1:2766950-2805305 GCA_017312745.1 Gryllus bimaculatus | reverse complement strand
TGCTTCCGCCGCCTGCCCCGGCGCACGCTCGCCGCCTCCGGCATTGCGATGGCTTCCAATGCCGGATATGTACCACGCACTCACGGTTCAGCCCGACACGTCGCTCGCCGGCTTGTTGCTCGCTTGTTGCTTCGAGTAGGAACGATCTACGAAGAGATCGGATAACGTTTGGACTTTTCTCTGAGAGGTCGGGATACTTTCTCGCATTCAAATCCAGAAATACTGCAATTCTGACAATCGCTTTCTGATAGAGGAGTGCTCTTTCTTTCACACATTCACTTTCTTGAACAAATAATATTTTTGAATAAACAAAATAAATCACAGATAATATAAAAACCACTTCGTTATCCACAAATGATTGTTCAAAAATGAACAAATATCTAAAGATGACTATGACAATTTTCAAGTCAAAAACCATGAACATACACTCCTCTAAATGCGATTCTCGCAGCAACACGATGATTGAACAGCTACCTCTTTTCCTTTTTTCAGCCCGGTGAGAAGGTGATGATTCTGCCATCAGTGAAGGAGGAAGAACTGCCCAGACTCTTCCCGAAGGGCGTCGACAAGGTCTCCATGCCCTCCGGCAAGGTCTACGTCCGTACCACCACGGACTACTAAACTCAGCAGAAGCCACGGCAAAATACGGCGAAAATCTCCTCAATTCTTACTCTGCATTACACTTTTCGTGAGGTCACAAATTGCAAAAATCACTGTTCGCTTCTGTGAAGTATGTTAATAAACTAGTATATATCATTTAATATGACTTACTTATTGTCATTTCCTATAAAGACACCTTGTAATATTCATTCCTATTCCGCCAATCAAATCGTAATGTCAGAAGAACGTTCCTAGCAACGACTCTATGACATGATCCTGATCCCCAAATATTCCGGCTGTAGAACACAACGACGAATGAAAACCGTTTAAACACAAGTCAATGTATTTTGCGAAAGCAATACGGTTGACACCTTTTCTCGCTTCTCAACCTCCAATATTTTCAATTTCCCCAGTCTCCTTCCCATATACCTCTCGCATCAGTATCCCATTCTATATATTTCTCTCAGATTCTGGGTAAGCTACCACAAATTCGTTTTGTTATAGATGTCCACAACCACATTTTCTTTTGTCACCTTTTGTGATCCATCTGTTAGAGATACCCTTTCCAAATCAATCACCTGACTTGAATCGTGCTTAAGATAGATCCTTCCACATCCATCCCTTGTCGGATGTCTTCATTCCGTATTTGACATAATTTTGATACATTTCCAATAGTCGTTGTCAAGACACGTCAGCCAGCCTATATCTCTTGTACATATTTCCCACATTTCTGCTCCATAAATATGAATGCTTTCTACTATTTTCTATAAATAATGCATTTTATCTTTTTTGTGTGCCTCAATGTGGAGGGTTTAATTTTCGGTTCACTCTTTATCCTTGTCCTAACTTATTAGAGACATCGTCAACACTTCTACCATTTGAGGAAAGATTTACTTCAGGGGGATTTACAAGGGGATTTGACCGTCTTGCACTGTTCGATCTTACTACCACAAAGGTTCCACGTCCTTCATCACCTATTATCACACATTCCATTTTTTGGATGTTTATAGTAAGACCCCAGTTTTCACACTCGTCTTGGAGCTTGCGTAACATATAGCTTGCGTAATTAAAATATGAATCGCTATAGAGTCCTCAAGACATCGTTTCCATCGACTTCTTCGCAAGCGTGCTGGCACACCACGCAACGCCTCCGCTAATCTTGAGGCTCAGCCGCCAACTTCACGGCGCGAGTTCGCCTGCACTTATCTTGAGATCCGTAAAGTCGGCGTTACTGCCGTGTCGCCCCCACCCTCGCTTTTCTCTTGGGCCATCAACACGAAAATAATCCGCGGAGGCGGCTTGGCTCTGGCCCAACGAGGAATCCCTGGCGAGTCCTTCAAATTTGATTGGTGCTAGAATTTAATGCTTAAAAAGGAAACAAGGCATATTCAAGGCGTTAAAAACGGATGTAAAAGCAACAAAAGCAAAGAAAACAGAAAAAATTCAGAATCTACAAAGATACTGAATCTAAAAAGAACCTAACCTCCTTCCCTATTTATTCATTTGAGGTGCTATAAAAAAGCCTTCCTAACCGAAGAGAAATGGTCGTATATTGTTAATGTGGATGCAATTTCAGTTTGGCTATTTACTTTTATACCCTTCCAAGGTATTCCGAGTGCTTCAAAATTATATTTCCGAGTTTTGTATGTGCAAGAGAGGGTGTAATTTACTCTACATGCAAATAAATGCAATATCCAATGCTTCACTATACGTAGGTAACCATGTATGTAGTAGAACATGAATGTCTGAAAACTTCAATTATATGTTTTTAAATAAATGTATTGGATATACCAGAAGTAAATGTAAAATGAGCATTGCATATTAGAGACAAATTCTACACAATCTTAGTATGTTTATGTCAAGGTTGACTCTACATTTTTGTGTTTGTTCATATTGTCACAAATACTCCTAAATAGATAACTATTTCTATATTTTAATTATATTTTTTAAACTAGATACACATGTAAATTATACAGGTGAGATATAACATTCTGAGTTCACTACTCATTGTTTTTAATATTATATTTTAGTAAAATTAAATCAAAACACACCGTGATAATTATGTAAATATTGATTTTACGATGTAATTTAACTATGTAGTAATGAAAACAAAATTCTAATTTAAAATAGAAATACATTAATATTCTACATTTACGCATTCATAGGTAGCAGTTACACTATTGATATAACATTCATTCAACATTAACATTCATTTTACCGAGCGCTTAAACATTGACCACTAGGAATACTTATTTTGTCGTTTGCTTATAACATTTCGCCACTGTGAGGCCACTGTTATCCTTCTTTTATTTCGTGTATTTTTACGTATCCTTTGAGTGATTCGGAACGACTAATATTTCGACCAGATACAAGTATTTCTACAAAAATGTCTTCTCTTTCTTGGAGGGGTGAAATATCAGAGCTGCAATTGGACTACCTTCTTCGTTCGAAACAATCCCTCCGATTCACTAATCCAGGAAATCAGAATAATTTGCATCTCAATTAGTGCAGTACAGACATGAATCCTATGTTGCCCGTCGTTCGGAATCACGACACCTCGCATAGCATATTACCCAAAATATCTATTTATAATCTTGTAGCCCTTAGTAATGAATATGAAATGACACAAACTCATTTAAGAATAATAAGGGAACCGTCTACAAAGTACAAGCTAGGGGCGGAACTACAGACGAATTTTGGGAGTGGAAAGTTTTTATTCAAAATATTTTCGATGAATGTGTCATATTACAGATTATGTAGAATGACGCAGGTTGAAGTCATCTATAGTTACGATACAAGTTTATTCGTTTTAATGTTTATACGAAAATATGTTTGCTCGTAACAAGTTAAAACTATTAGTTACTGAAAAGTTTTGGGAGGGGAAATGACTCTCATTTCCCTCCCCATGGACCCGCGCCTGCATAAGCGCTTTATTATTCTTGCATTATAACTATTATTTACCAAACAGAAATTTGAAGATTTATGGTTTGTATTTTTTCGAAAAGAAAATAGTAATAAAATGTAAATTCACTATACATTTTGGAAAAAGAGAGTTACAAATAAAATGTGCTGCTTAAAAACAAAATAAAAAGAGTTTTGGGGTTAAATAAGTTTCCCTTCCAGGTAAATAAAAATCTATCTACTGTAGTTTTTATTGTTGCTAAATTATTTATATAACAGTTTCCTTAGTATATGACTTTTAAAACAGTGTTGGAAGTCTTTGTAGAAAGATTGTCATGTGAATAAAACACAAAATAATATTTATTTGACAATCGTTTGTGACGTTTGTCACGAAAGCTTTCCATCAACCGAGTAAATCAATGTCTCGTCAATCGTAGTGAACGGCAGCAGATGCTCAGGCAGTTGAAGGCTGATCACTCGAGCTTCAAATCCTATCAGGAGATTAATATCTGATAATTAAACAGAAATATTTTACTATTCCAAGACGGACAGTAGATGTCTGTTGAATATTCTCATAATATGTGTTTGCGACGTTCATTCATTATGTTGCTCACTGATACCTCTCAGTTACATTATGGAGAACAAAAGTTGTTTATGTTGACGCTAACGTTATCAGTTTTTCCCCTAACGTTATCAGCAAATACATTTTTTAAATAGCTCACGAAAGTAGGAATCATAGACGACCAGCGAAATAAAACAATTCAAACTCGTTGAACACAACATATTAAAGACGTAATAACATGCATCATACGAGACGTAGAATCATGTCAGGTATCAGTATCGATAGCCAACTACCACATTTCTCACAGAACATTAATAACAATACACAAGTCAAACGACAGCCAAATATTTTCTGCATCACCTTTAAACAATTAGTGACCGTGTTTAGTGTCCAACACGAAAATAATATTATTTTGTAACATAATAATACTAATGCAATAATAAAATTTTGAATTGTTTAATAATGAAAGATAATATGCCTAGAACAACAATTTTTATCAGCATCTGGATCATTAACACACGCATATCAATTTTTGCTGTTTCCCTACATTAAGCAAGTTGAGATGATCCCTTAATTTGCTTCTGAACATTAAATATAACTTTATCCCACCGGAACTTAGAATTTTTATTGTGTTTAAAGTTTATTAATTAAACAAAATGTTCAAGATGTGAATAAAAAAGTGCAAAAGAATGGGTTTAGAGGCCAGTTTATGGTGATATACTATGATATGAGTTTATCTTTAGTTTGCCGCTTGTGTTCATTGTGCGTATTAAGATGTTCAAGTGAATTACGATACCAGAAGGTAGAAACTGTTGAACCAGTGACAGTGTCAGTTGTTTTTTATGAGTACTGTTCTGTTAATAAAAATATAAAAATATATATCAATATTTTTTACGGCATAAAAATCGTCTCCCAACTCATTAGAGTAAGTAGTAACTGAAACATACGAGTTTTATACAAGAAATATTTTACTAAAGAAACCTCATGAAATATACCTAGTTTTCAAAAAATAGCTTTCTTGTAATGAAATTTTTACTACGAGATAAAACACAATTCACAACGTGGATATTACAGAGTTAAAAATGAATTATAGAGCAATTTTAACGTTTTTGCATACACATCCGAAGAAAAATACTAGCAAATAAATTAGTCACGCAAAGGAATTACCCTCATATTACGAGCGTGCGTAGTATGACTCCGACGCTAATGTAGAGTAAGCCATGATGAGTGCTACTTCGGTAACAACCTTATCGCAGCGCGTGTTTCACGACCTGCGCATAAAACAAAAAAAAAGTCCGCCTTTACGTCGCTCGTTTGTCCATATCTACGTCACAATGCACCGTGTCGCGTCGGTACAGCCTGCAGCCGTGTGCAGTGCGTCGAAACGGTCCGAGCAGGACATATGCCAGTCTTTCGAGAATTAGGTTAAAAAGACATTCGCCAAGGCGGTCTTTTTCTGAAGAAATGAAAGAAGACGCAATATACAAATAAAGAAACATATATAACTCTTTTATCTATGGTAATCACGATCAAGGACACAATATTGTGCATGAAAAGAGAACCAATTTCATTTGTAGGTAAAGTCCTTAAATATCCGTTCGCTGCGTGCACGGTCGACCGCGCTCCGCTCAGCTCCAACAGCTCGCAGCGCCATTTGGCCATCCACCGCATGCTCTTCCTCCCTGCTGCGCCCCGACGCCTTCTTCGACCCACATTCCACCCTTCTATCTCCGCCCCGTGCGCTCTCCTTCACACCCACACGGTTGCACGGTTCCCACCGGGACCAAACTCCCGCTCCCTGCCCGCTCCACCGGCACCGCTGCATCTCAATCCTTCAGTACGCTCATAGGCGCGGACAGAGGGGCCAAGGGGCCTTGGCCATCCAGAAAATTACAAGAGGGGCCTCGTAGCCTTAGGTAATAAATATCATGTAATAAAACATTTTATTTCTGTAAAAATGATTAATCCCTAGTATTCCCCTTTTATAACCTGACAATTTGGGGGAATTGTTATACATTTGGAGAAGAGTCCCTCCAAGCCTTCTGGCAAACAGAATATGGTTCAAAACCAAATTAATTGTATTTGTTAAATGCATATGTCGCAAGTATAAAAGTTTAGTAGAACGGGCCCCGGAATGTATTATACCCCTACTCTTGTTTTAGGCTGAGAATACCCATAATTCCGCACCTTGCGAGACAAAACCCCATATTTCACCCCTAAGACGTAAAAGCTAAATTCTCTGTTCGCAATTTATCACTATATGTTCATTGACAAAAACGACCATTTCCTATTCTTCTTCATTCCTTGTTAGACGTTTAGAACATTTATTGTGTCACCTGTATATTGTACTACGATAACATTTTTATTAACAATGACACTGAAAAGGGAAAAATTAAGAGGGTTGTAAAAGAGCATTGTACCTAGGGAATAATGAGTCTGCCAAACACAGAGTATGGACATAAAGAACCATCCCATGCGAACCCTGTATTATCAAAGCCTTCATCATCCTAGTTAAGAAGCCAAGTCCCTTCCCACGCGCGTGAAAAAAGAAAACATTTTTTACAAGCGTTTAAAAAAATTGTAATTATTCAATTACTTTTGTCTCGGCGAGCCAGCCGGCCCGTTTGTGGGCAGCGTGGGCTTCGCGCGGGCGCCGGCGCGTGATGCATATTAATTCCGCGGTCCGGCGGGAGAGCTCGTGCGGGTCGCACGAACCGGCGGCGCTCCATGACGTCCAACCTTGGCGTCGGAGCGGTGGCTGCCCGGCGGGGCCACGCGGCGGTGACAACGGAGCGCCGATGGAGTTTATATGAGGTGCGGCCAAGGGTTTTGGACGGGGCGGGCAAAGGTACGTGATGATGCGGGTGGGAAGGGTAATAGAGGGCGATGACCAGAGTGACAATGGGGTGGTCGTACAGTGATGAGGAAATTATTGTAACGTGGTGGTGACAGAACGATGTCGGGGTGGTGACGAGGTGATGACGGTCGGGCGGTGAGAGACTAGTGACAGTTCGATAGTGGGATAGTGATCGAATGGGTTGGGGGTGACTTCGATGTTTTGGTGGGGTGATGAATATTTTTAATACATTTACGATCTAAAATTTAGATTAAAAAATGTAGAATTTTGCAGTGCTGAGGAAATGTAATTCGGCATCATTTCTATTCCCTAATCGTATTTCTCCTACTGATTGTAATTGTCACAATTAAGTGCTCTCAGAAATTTCTTGGAAGAGTGCCTCGTAGAATCGAGCCTCTAGAAAGTCAACTCTAAATAGAGAAATAAAGTACTTCCATAAATCATTCGTGTTCTGGAAATCCCAATGTCCTAATTATAATCCCATCTATTATCAACCCCAAGGCAGTCGTAAAACTAACGAGGGAGGGCCATCACTCACAAGGCTCATCGCCCAATTTCTCTCCGAAGTCCTAGTTTTTGCCATCGCCGCCACCGCGTCTCCCAGCATCAACGAGCGGATAGATGGGATTAAGAATAGCCACTGCATGTGTTTTACGTCTGTTCATACGGCCTCCTTACAAAATGCATTCAATACACTTTGAAACAGGGGTCATAATTTTAAGAAAATCTACATTTTAATATTCCCCTGATAATATTTTATTATTTACTTTTCATGAATTGTTTCGAAGAATTCGTGAATTCGTGAATTGTTTTTTTCGTAAATACCAATCGAAATTCTGAATTTCCCTGATAAATTCACTCACCACTTCGCGACACATGAATATTTCGGTATTTACAGAACAGCTTGTGATATTACTTCTGATAATTTCTTCGCCATCAATTAATAACAGGATTTCCCTTCTACGACTGTGGCATTACTTTCGTGGGGAGCTTACAAGAAGAGAGCATTGTACTAGCCACGAAACCATCTGTAAAGCCGAAAGGTACTAATTGCACAGCTTCATCTATATGACTCCCTCGGGCAGCATCGAAATCTGTTGCGGGATAGAACAAAGCACAGACTTAATTACAGAGGTGCGGTGAACTAGTTGCGGCGATGGCAGCAAATAAGCGGTAAAGTTGTTACTTTGAAGCGGGCACAAGTGGTGAGTTTTACTCCATTTATCTTTTCACCAAGTGGTTCATAAAACTCAGGAAAGTATCTTCATATAAATGCTAATTTTGGATGATATGAGGATCTTTTGAAGAAGAATATACATACACAGAGAAGGAAAGTTTTCAGAGAGAAACTACATTACGGATGCTTTCATCTGAAAATAATTTCACAACTTTTGTCATTTGAAGTGAAGGGAAAATGCTATTATTTCTAGAAATGTTTCATTTCTTGCCGTTCACATCGTAAATTTAAAGTAAGGAAAGAGATCTGGAAATAAATTCCGTTTACCCTTTTCTTTAGTAAAATTATCAAACTTTTTTACTCGAATTGAAGTAGTTTACTCAGAAATATGTGGAGATTAATGTAATTAAATTTAAATTAACATTACACAATACATAAGGCCAAATGTAAACTGTCAACATTCGGAGGTGAAGTTCACTTCTCCGTGGGCATTAATTAATTATTTAACACGTCTTGAGTAAAATGTTAACACACCGATCATGAAAACTCATTTCTGAACGAAACGCGATTGTTTAGTTCCTTTTTCACTCAACATTTCTTTCAGTTGCAGGGTACGTAAGTGAATAATATACTAAATACACCATGTGGAGTAATTTATATTTCCCCCTGTGCAACTGACAGCCACCACCAAAGCTACTTTTTTCCTTTAAATTACTTTTAAAATGGGTCGACTGGCAAAACTACGCAATATTCCTTCCAACAAAACCCACAATGTGATTAAGATCTTTATCTTTGTAAGACCCGATATGCACGCTTCCTTTTCACGAACGATTTCGGGGTTTTAGCGAACGCGTACATGCGCCTTTACGACAACGGAGATGTTTTGCGCATGTGCCTGTTCCCTAAAAATATGAAATCGTGCCTGAAAAGGAAGATAGCATATCGGCTCTAGGATTACATGACTTTTATGTTCCTTTATTTGTCAATATTTCCACCATGCCATCAATTGATCTTCTGCATCCACAACGCTTTAAGATCCAGGAATTTATGATTGATGAAAAATTTACTTAATATCTCAAATACGTTATTGACTGGTTCACGCGAACTATTAGAAACAAGAGAAAAGGAAAACATTACCTAGTCAACACTAATGAATCTTCGTTCTCTGTGTGAGTATTGAAAATTCCGATATATAAAATTCAAATCTGATGAAATAGGACAGTCTGAAATACTTCACAGCTGATAAAATGAGACTAGGCAAAGCTTGTGAGTTTACACAATATAGGCACTGAGTTGAATTTTAATAGTGCGAATACGTTGGAACATTTTCGTCAAACGAAGTGAATCACAAAAGAGCATTCGAGGAAAAATCTCCGAGTTCACTCAACCAACAGTAACCCCAAGCAAACGTTTCACGACGTTTTTCATCGCTTACGTAAACTCAACTTACCACACAAACAAAATTCACAGAAGTACCAGGTCGCGAAAAAAGGAGGACCTCCCTGCGGAGAAGAACATGTGCCGCCACCGACAAAATCAATACGGGCCCGGGGGGGGGGGCGCGCGCGCAAAGAGAGCACGCAAATACGCTCTCCGGAGGGCGAGCGTGACGGCCCGGCGCGGCGCACGCACAACGCGAGGGCTATCGGCGCGGGGCGCTCCCAAAGAGTGACAAAGGAGCATCGACAGGCGAGACGGAGCGCTCTATGGCGTGATGAGAACGACGCGACAGAGCGCGGCGCGGGGGGCGGGGCGCGGTGTGGCGTGGAGCTCGGCGGCGTGACGGAGCGCGCGCGATGGGGCGTGGAGTGGAGGAGAGGGGTGGGTCTGAAATGGTCACTTCGACTCCGTTCCATTCCGTTCCGTTCCGTTCCGTATTCCACCACGTGACCACTTCCCAGTTCCAGTCCCACCCCGGGTCCCGCCTTGTTGCCCGCCCGTGGCCTGCTCCGTATTCCACTCCGCGTTCCACCAAGTATTCCATCTTGTATTCCATTTTGAATCCCACCTTATGTCCCAACCCGTGACCTACTCGGGCCTGCTCCGTGCCCCCTTGCTCCATTCGGGCCTCCTTGCCCCTCCCCATCCCTCACCTTTCGCCCACCCCGCTGCTCCGCGCTCCATCCCACTCCGCCTCACCTCTGTTCCCCGCGTCGCCTGATGATCTCTACCGATAATTCGCGAGGTTATTGCCGCCAGAAGTTATGACGTGTTGGCGTTTCTGTGAATAATACGCATTTCTACACGACTGACAGGTGGGTTCATATGGTTTGGAAACTATTGTAACAGGACCGCAATAAAATAGATTATGTCTTTAAATGTTATGTTTTTATTTTCAAATGCTGTTGTCTAGCTCAAAACACAAATACAGCACAAAATGTATTTATGTGTTGTATTTGTGTACCAGACAGTCGAATCAAACATTTAAATACATTTTTCTTGACAAATATCTATTAAATATTTTAATGAAAAAAATAATGTTGGTGAAAGCAAATTTGTCTTGTTATATTTAAATTTATGAACAAAATGACGCGAATTTTTTTCCGCACATGTCCCTTCGAGTTACAGATGGAAATCAAGTCTCTGCATCCAGCTCTGTTTTCCATCTACGACCTTCTTCTGTAAGCTAGTTGATAAGACTGCTTTGTAGCATGTGTTTCTTTCAGCCCGGCTGAAGCAGTTCTTAACCAACAAGTAAACGATAGCGAAGGCTTTTGTAACTGTGAGTTCGAGACTACAATCAACGTTGAATAACCACGTATTTGGGGCGAATTAATATGAAATTTTTCATGGATTCGGAGTGCTCCTAAGTCACATTCTAGCACGTCTTTGAACATGTCTTCATACGTTAAGTTTTTTCTCTGATTAACTTTTTTTTAATTTAGTAAAATTTTCCCCACTTAAATTTGACGTCGTTCTTCAAAGACATTACGCTACATTATACAAAATTACTGAATTTACTTTAAAATTAAAATTATAATATTGCAATCCGGGAATAATGGAGTGCTATATTAAGCATCTACTTGTTCTTTCCGACCGTAATCAGTCATGGCTGTGTTTTATTAGAGGTTCAGGAAGAAAGAGAATGTCACAAACTGGTAACAGGAAATAAACAAATTCATCTACAGTCTAACCAGGTGAGTGTAGAAAATCGAAAAATTATACGTTTTGGCCCCAGATGAATGTAAAATGTATTAATGTCGACAGTATAGACACTTTTCTTGAAATACACAATACGTGAATTCATTAAGACGGGCAGAATTATTCCAAATTAATTTTGACTACAACATTAATGCTGACTGTATTTGAACCTTACGTCTGCTCTAGCAAGCGCACTGGCTACTGTGACACATCGCCGCAACGAAAGAGTTCGATCACAAAGCAACTGCTCGCCCCAACAGCACTCCCTTGGTCGGTGACTGATTGACTGCTTTGTTGCGTGTTCGTTTGAGACACGACACCTCTGTTGCTATGAAAAGGGGGAGCTGAACTTATTATATAGACTTACGACTGACCCCTATAGTCGGTTTCGAAATTCAAAAAGGGTCTCTTGAGAGTTTTCTTTTTCAAATTTGGTAATGCATTTTAATTCCAATAATGAAAATTGGTCGACAAATGCAAACCAACAATAAATATTTCCGTTTTATTCGTTATCAGAAAATAAAAGTAAAAACGATTAAAAAAATCAATGTCGACATTCCAATATCGACGTGGAATCTAAAGAGCGCTATATCTCCGGCAATCATGTCATATTTACAATTACCAATATTTTCTACTCCTGATAATTTCTTTACATACTACAGCTTCAGCATTTGTCTATATATTTTCTTCTCTGTTAAAAATGTGTGTTTGAAACCTTCATCAATCAAAAGCTTTTCTTCTGTACCAAACGTAATTTTGTCGTAAACGTACATCCACGCTTGGGGTTTAACTTTAAAATTAATGCAAATTATTCAACGTAATTAGTATATTTATGAGGAGATACCAGAAAGAATATACGATGCTCAAGTTGTTCTTAGTTCATCATACTAAGTTGAATGATAAGCGTGTCGTTCAACAAAGAATGTCGTTTTTGGAAAGACGTGCTCCCTTTGCTTCCAGAGCCATGCCCGAGGCTTGGCTGAATGTTTGGTTGTGTGCACACCTCTCTGACACCAGAGTCGGTATTGAATCGTTTTCTTGTGGCGCTGCGAAAATTACTGCGATACATTTACCGGGTGAATTTGAGCTTGCGATTCCAATTACAGTCCTTCGTACCATTCGTATCTTGAAGATTATAGTGATTTTTTTCTTACAGCGCACACATTTTTGGGTAATTAATACGTTTCCAAGAATATCATCTAAAACTTTCATTTCAGTTTCGATTTGGTCGTGGTTTTATTTGATACTTTATCCATATTAGTAACAATATGGAAAGACAAATAAATGTTTTATTACACAAGGAGGTAAATAAGAAATAATGCATAAAACAATGCAAAAACTTATCTTTTGCTCATATGCATAAAACAATTTAAAACATTTCTAAAACTCAGATGATTGTTTAGAAAAAAGTTTTCATTGTTTCATGATATGACTTACTAATAAAGTTTACTAAGTATTTTTGGGCCATTCCACTGCCACTCCAAAATATTAGATTACATGAAATCAGTTAAAACATAACTTAAACAGAAGAGAGCACAACTGATAGTCTGCTCTATTTACTCATATATTTGTTGTTTCCTCTGACTGATTATTATGTGTGTTCTTAGAAAGCCTTTTTACCTAAATTAAGGGTTGGCAGCATGCAACTTTCCAATCTCGCACTAACCGGCGCTGCGCTTGCTCTTTTCTAAGGTTTACAGCCCTGCCATAAACTGGACAGAAGGAAATTACAACACAGACTTGAAAGGAGCCCGTTATGTTCAACGGCTATAAAATGCCTTGTCCAAACAATGAGTACGTATATTTTCTTATGAATGCTTTTGGTTCATAAGCAGAAAATATAATTTCTTTGAAAAGTTCGTGTTCAAAATGAGTGGTTCGCAGAAGAATATTATGCAACCTAAGATTATCAGCTAGAAGAGTGCTGACTTTCTATAAAATATTCTGTTTAATATACAAAATTTAATAAAAGTAGCATTTTTGTAATTATCGAAATATTTCCTTTCACCTCAAAGATAAACAATGATTTCCCCCTAGTTTTCATGGAACAACGAAAACACATAAATGAGAGAAGACTCTGCAACGAAAAAAAGCATATATGAAAAGGAGAACAGAGAGGTGCGTAAATCCTGTTTTATATTTCCAGGGCGCATCTAGACTTCTCGGGCCAGGTAGAGCGCCCGGACCAACTTCTCAGCTCCTAACGCCTGCGAGGCCGCAACCCGCGCGACAAGCCAGAGCTGCGGGCTGCGCGAGGCTCTTGGCAGGGACTGAGCCTGCTGCGCTACGTCGGGCGCCGGGGAGAACTCGGAAGAGAGGCAATGGCAATGGGGGCTGAGTGTAGCTCAGAGACAGCATGGCCGCTGTTTCTGCAGTGACGGTCACCGAGAGGTTCCAGGGTTGGAGACACAACGAAGGCGGATTTTCGTCACAAGCAAGAGAGCTATAGTCGAATTCGTCTTCTGTCTTTGATGAAAATTCTAGCGGGCAGATATGCTCTGATCGTTCTTTTTCCGTGGATTCTATGTTCAATATCAAACAAATACTGGATGTGTATCCCTATCAAACGATTCATGGTTCGCACGCGATCTTGCCTTCCTCCTCCTCGTCCTCTCTTCTCCTTTCAATCTCATATACACACACACACACACACACACACACACACACACACACACACACAAGGACTACACTATCGCACATGTTGGAACCAGCGGGGAACTTCAAGCTTATTCCGGCTGAGGCTGGTCTCCATTAGTGAAGGTTCTTGGGGAATGCCTTCGCAAGCCAACGTGCGGGTTGGCGGCGGATCTCACCATTCAGAGGTACAGAAACACCCCCACTTCCAGATATAAAAGACATTCACTACACTCACGAAACTAATGACAGTAGCAGTTGACGTCAACGGAAACATCATTCAATCAACAGCGGCAGTTAAACGCGTCATGCCAAGATGTTTCCGCCTCGCTGCAACCAATGCCAACTTCCAAACTTTGCGTACACTAATTTCCTTAGTTATTTCAAATATGAAGACATAATTTTTTTCAAAATTCTAAATAGTAGCCTGAAAAACGGATTCTTTAGCAGCAAATTTCGAATCTGAAGAAAGATTTCATTACTTTTTAAAATCTCAAATGATGTGCCTGAAAACTAAATAAATTCAATTTCTTGGATTGCTTATATTCTTATGATCTTATGACAGATTTAATAACGTTTAATTCGAAATGAATGACTATAAATAGAAAGTATATACAGCAACCCAAAAAAAGTATAACGGAATGTTTATAATTATCTGTGCTATGACATTTTAATACCACAAAAGAACTCTTATATCAAACAGCTTTTACTGTTTTTTTGTTTTGATTTCTTACTATTTTCACCACCAAATGGAATATTTGAAACTAACATGCACTTATAATTGAATAACATAAGGTACGTGATGTGGGCATATCAAAACGAGAGTAATTCATGTGAACAATAATCGCAGAAATCTGGACTTGTAATGTATCCTATGTATTTTTTTCACTTTCTATTGTCTATTACTGCAAGTTTAAACAGTTTAGTAAATAATGTATTTGTATTTATTTTGTTCGAAGTCGTACATAACAAGTTCAGTCCACCACTTTGAGTTCTAAATTTCCTGCTTCTCAGTATTAAGAATGAGAAGTAAATCTTAAAAAAAGTAAGTGCTCATAATTAAAATTTATTTAGTTAATTTTTCCTCTTTTTGGCCATTTGCCTTTCAATCTAAACGACCGTCAGCTATCACCGCCAACATGGAAAATAATTGCCGAGTTCAATCAACACCATTCTCACAATAGATAATAGCTGTTACTTCCACCTCATGGTGTCATTGACACACTGCCTGAATATATGCAATCAAACAAATATTTTCATTGTTTATCACCGTAAAAACTACGGTTATTGTTTTGCAATCTCCATTCTCCAATTTGATGTTGACGGTTTTTCCAACTCAATGCTTTACAAACGCAGGGTGGAGTCAATACTGACATCTGCAATGTGAATAATTATATACATTTGTTTTTCGACTGAAACTTTTGCCAACATACATTTCTGGGTATGGGGAATAAAGTATATTTTATATCTCTAATTTATCATTTATTACAGTCAAACGTGGCTTACGTAAAATATTTTTCAAAATTTCTCTACCATTTTCATTTTTTTATAGAATAAAGTTATACTAACGAAGAAAACCGCAGATATAGGTTTTCAAAAAGCAGTACGCCCACAACTCAAAAACCACAAGTAAGTCTTCACAAATGCTGCAATATACTATAGTACAGTTATACAGTACAAAAATCCTTTACGAGTACATACTAAGAAATTAAACCAATGCTATTCCAAAACATATGAATGAAAGAAAGTATTTAATGGTGAGCCTCTTCTTTAGACTTTTGGAATCACATGACGTCCGCTGCGTCATAGGCAGAGATGCAATGAGTATGAAAATTCAGTCAGCAAGAACGGTATGAGAATAGGTAAAATTAGACAATCAAACATTTGTATTTTTCAGTCAAAATCGACACTGTTACTACGAGTATTTAGCTATTTTCCGAGTTCTTACAATTTCGGCACGCATTGGATATCAGTAATATAGATATTATATTATGAAGTAGAAAAACTATAGCCTACATTGTTTGGTAAAAATCTGATCATAGTGTTGCCCTTCATTTCGGGATTGTTCCACCGCCCAGCCATCGTGGTCGCTGACGCCGCCTCCCGCGCCGTCCCAATAGATTCCGCCACAAGTAAATAACACACATTCAATGGTGAGCGCTCTTTTCCTTGGAGCCTTTCAGCCACATGGTGTCAGCTGTGTTGTAAACAGAAACGCATTGAGTATGTGAATTCAATCGGCACGGACACTTTCAGAATAGGCGAAGTTGGTCAAATCAATCATTTGCATTTTTCAGTCAAAATCCAAACTGTTGCATTGATTCTATATTTTCCCCGAGTTTTGGGGTATCTAACGAAACTAGAGACACCTCTCACATGGCAGAAGGCTACATAGAGTTATTTCAATTTCTGCGCCCATTGGATTGATTTATTTGTTACTACTGATTCCGGATACCATTATTCCCACAAATATAGTGCATTTACTCGGGCGGTAGCGATGATCTCTCCCTTCTGGACGGCGAGATTCGGCGCTGACCTACCATAGGCTAGCGGGGTTTTCCCAACAAGGAATCTCCTGCCAAGGGGGCACCGCCCCAACCAGGACAAGCTCCCGACTGGTCTCCCGGTAGTGCGGTAGAGCAGTGTGTGTGTGTGTGTGTGTGTGTGTGTGTGTGTGTGTGTGTGTGTGTGTGTAGGAGGTGAAAATAGGACAAGGAAGAGGAAGGAAAGATCGCGCGTGGTCCACGGTCCGTTTGGAAGGGTTCTGATCAGCCTGGCAGAAACCACGATAAACTACCGCTCAGATTAGTCGGTCGCTAGAATTCTCCTCCAGACAGCGACAGAATTCGACGCAGCTATCTGACTAGTGTCGAAAAACCTCCCACCATCGGGACCCAAACCTCAGGACCTCCCGGTCAGAGGCAGTGCAGCGACATCAATAGATGCCCTAAGCCACCTCTCCCGATCGCGCTCTTTGAACTTTTAATCTGTAGTTTGGTGAAAATCTGATCATTTAAAGAACATTTTGCCCATCCTTTTCGGGTTTCTCCCCACCGTCCCGGCACTGCAGTCGCCGTCGTCGTCGCCGTCGCCGTCCCCTGCGCCGCGCCCATCGCGCCCGCCACGCCACGCCGAACCGTCGCGTCGCGCCGCGCCGTCGCGTCGTCGCCTGGGCTCGCTCGCCGCATGAGCCCGCGCGCGGGATTCGCAGCTCGTTATATATAGCGGCGGTGGCCGGCCGGCCGGCGCTCCCGCGGCCAACTTGGACGGCTTCACTCGGCGCGGCGCGGCGCGGCCGACGCGACGACCCACAGCGAGAGGGAGCGGTGCCGGAGCAACGCTGAGATGGCCGAGGTAACGGCTTTCTATTCACGGGACGCAATTCATTATTAATTACTAAATGAATTATTTCCGGTAAAACCTCGAAATCCGTTTTCTGCAGCATTACATAACTTTCTTCTATACTACGTGTACTACTCCGCATATACGTACGTGTACGAGGAAGTAAAAAAAGAAAACATGGTTTTTGCCGTATAGGTACAGGAAGACCAGAACATGGGTCGGATATCTATAAGTTGTACCGATGTATTGATGTAAGGATTTTGCAAGAAAACTAAAGACGCTACAAAATGATGCAGACTTTGTCGTACTATTTGCAACAGTAACATAAATTTCAGTAAATTATGTATTTTGCATATTAACTTAGAGATTACTGAGATATATATCAGTAACCTCTAATAAACCTCTCTATCAGTCGGATTTCAACCCAGACCACAGGTATGTTTAGAGACCGGAAAAATATGTAGTATGAAACGTCAAAATATGTAATACAAACAGTGAGAAACTAAAATACACTAGTTATAAAACTCATTTATCTAATACGAAATGAAAAAAATCAACCATTATCGAAACCAATTTAAAAAGTAATATAAACGTTTTAAAAATTATTTGAAGACCACAAGTTGATTCACATTTTTCACCATACAGCTTTCCCATCAGTAATAAAAACTTCATCTATTGCTATCCAGAACGGTAATTTAGCAGCCAGACTAGACACAATAGAAGTCCTCGTACAAACGCGACACAAAACAATCACTGTAGCGTGCCGCAGTCTCATTGAAGTGTTTACATGTCGGCGATCGACATATTAACGTTCAACATTACGAAACCCGGCGTCATTGATACTTCTAACACCTTTTTTAATACTATTTTAAATATGATACGTGGTTCAGTTAACATTTTTTCACATCAAAAGGTGATAATGATCACAATCGCTGAAGCGCACTTCCCGCCTCTGTGATAACTGAAGCAGGAGGACCATACGAACATCTGACCGCGTCTTAACGTAGCACATCTCGATTCAACAGCACCCCCTAAAAATATGGGGGGAAATTCTGATTTTTTAAAATCCTGCTTTTCATAAAATGGTTGTATAACATAAAAGAACAAAGATAAAAAATATTTTGCGAAAATACAAAAATGTGTAATATGGTACTAAATATGTAAAATTATGTAATGAAAAAATTGGATATTGTTTCAATATGGTGACATTCGCACAGATTGCAGTTTTGAGAACAGTAAATAGGAAGGCAAAAAATATGTAATTAAATAAAAATCCGGTCTCCAATTATATCTATTCCTTCACATGTACTAAGACGTACGTCACTGAAAAATGTGCTTATTTGTAGAGAGAAACGTTAACAATCTCACTCAGAAACCTTGTTCTTTACTATAATTCTTTAAAGTAATTATTATAATATTTACTTTAAATAATGTTCAACTATCGTAGAATTCTAAACTTTAATGTATTAAGTACTGCATTTTAGTGTCCATAAGTAAATATTTACTTGAAAATTAAGGATCTATGCACAAAATGTTGTATAACACAAACATCAGAAAACAGTATATTTTTAAATACATTGTACTCTAAAAATCACTAATTACCGGGCTTTTGAAATATTATAGAAGAGCAAAATCTCTTTTTTCTATTAGAATTTTTTATAAAGACATTTGGAGCACTTTTTGATAAAATGACGTTTCCGCGTTCCTAAGAATTCGCCATTTGTAGTTGGCTTCTACTAGAAAACCTTAAACACTTTCAGAAACTTTCTGTAAGCAATTATGTTCGTATAGTCGTTAAACTACGAAATATATAAGTAATGTAAATATTAAGGAACTTGAGAATTTGTCACGGAGGTTCGTATGAAGTACTTCCAAATATTAATCTCAAATTCCTTATTTTAGATACATTATTTAGATAGATGGAAGACAAATGTCGATGTCTTCAAATTAACGGGATAAAATTCAATGAAACGCATTATGTAGTAAAATTAATGAATAATTTTAAATTTATTTTTTTCGTTTACTCATAAAAATGTTCTTAAATTCAATTGAATTAAAATATAGTCATTTGATCAATGAATTGTAATGCATTGAAACCAATATTTGGTACCAATATACTGCTACAAAGAAATAAAATATTCCAGCATTACAGAATTCCGTGATAAGCATCTCCATGGCAGTGATAGGATAGGCACACGATAACGGCCTCATAACGTCAACCCCTTCACGTCCGGCGAGATGGGATTTTGGCAAGGAACGACAACGCTGACAGGCACGGAGTCACGGTTACCACAGTCGTGGCGAGGCACAGTGGTGTCAAGTGTCATCGGAAGCGCAGAGCACTGGTTGCATGAGGTAATTACAACCAACAAAAATGAAATTTGAGAAACCAAACAGCACAATTTTTTTTTTTAATTTCATACACTTAAAGACTGCCACCTCTATCTGTTTTTCTCACTTCAAAAAGAAATATTATAATTCATGAAGCGTCTTAAGTTTCTACACATTTACGTTGTCATAATTACCCTCTTGTATCTCTTATAATCAGCCACTCCAAGTCGTAAAAGAATTGTAAATATCACAATTTTTTTTATTTAAGAATTTACTCATTTTGTTCTATGTAGTTTAAATATTCTTAATAATTGTAAAATACCAAATAAGGATCCGAGCATTTTGACAAAAAATATTGATTTTGGAGGACCCTGTAATCGGAAAAGTATATTTTTTTAAAAAAGAACATCCGTATTCACATCCACTTGTAGTCAGTATTGTATTTAATTTGTGTTTATCTAAACCGGAGTTCTCATACTTCGCGTGGAATGCATTATTCCGAGATATACTCAACTAAACAAACAACATTTTCAATATATATTCAAAAACTAGCACCACACTTTAATATAAATATCTTAAAGCACCGTAGAATTATTTCTCAACGTCTGTCCCCCAGCTCACTTCTACGCGTGACTGAAGCGTGCGGCAAAGTCAAGCAGGGAAATCAGATGCGACGTCGACGGCACTTAAGCCGTCTATTCCTGGAAAGTTGCATGCGCCTACTTGCCCAGTAGCGTTGCGCACACGACCGCATTGTTGTGGACGCTGCCCTCGAGTTCCTGTTGCATGGTTGCTTGCGAAGGCCACGAGGGAGCCCGCAGAGACCGCTCGCAACAACTTTCACTGCACTGATGTGGCGAAGAACATAGGCCGCGGTCCTGAATAATGGAACCCTGCTTAAAAACCACACCCGCGCAGAGTTTGTAACAAAACCTTTTTTTGGGGAAGGATAGGACGTACATAAATCTTTAACTAGTGCCATACAACGAAATGCAGTAGATCGGTTGACGATCAGATCGGATTGCAAACCAATCGGGCAGCGAACTCTCTGGCCAAAGAGTATATAATCGGATAACGAAAATCTTTCAAAACAAACAAGAAGAGACGATGCCGGTAGTAAACTTTTTCTTGTAATTTTTACCTTTTTTTCGAAAATACATTTTGACAGTTTTATTTACACTTCATCACATTCAAAAATCGTCAGGAAGAAAGAAAACAACTGAGATTGGAGAGATTGTGCGACCAAAACAAACAAGAGTGATGGAAACACCAATCTTTATGATCAAGTAGGCTGTGGTATAAAAATATGTATTTATTACATATAAGAGTGCAAAACGGTAAATTTTGGAGAGCAATACATTACATAATAACAAATTGATAATTAGGAAATTTCTCTAGCATTTGCTTCTCTATACACGTTTATAATAATAGTAATAATATAAATATTAATAATAATAATAATAATAATAATAGAAATATTAATAATAATAATAATAATAGAAATATTAATAATAATAATAATAGAAATATTAATAATAATAATAATAATAATAATAATAATAATAATAATAACAACAACAACAACAAAAATGGCTAAAATCCGCCAGCGTGGGGACCCAAAACCTCCGACCTTATGTCAGAGACGCTGCAGCGACAATGGTTGGTGTCAACGGGCAATGTCGATTCACACTTCCAAGCATTAGTCACTAGCCCTAAACCTTCCCTTGACCTCACATAGAGTAAAAATAAATCTTTGTCGCACGAGATTTACCGATCTTTTCACTGCTCTCGCGTACTGCTTTTTACAACCCCTTTCGCCCTTCCTCGCGTTTCGCCGTCGCGTGTGTTTTTATCTGCCTGTAAAAACAACCAAAACAACAGGGGTCCCTCGGTAGCTCTCCTATCTCCTCTAGCTTAAACGATTTCTTTTCGCCCTACAGTTGAGCATCAAGGGCGATACTTCGCGAGATATTGTTCTCCCTGGAAAATAAGAAATTCTCGGAAACTTTCATCATTAGATTATGAGAGAAAGAAGCAACGTGGTTCGAAGTTCGACAACTTGGACGGGACGGCGTGATGCTACAAATTTAACCCGAAACCACCGAGGAGGCTCTTAGGACGGAAGAGCCCGGGTGAGCGAGACGGGGGGAGGGTTGATAGCTGTCCGTTTGCGAGCACGAGCCAAATTCGTTAGCGAGAGTCATGGGTGCTCATGGGGTCAGGCGAAAGTTGATGTGTTGTGAGGCTGAGGAAAAGGAAAGGATGAAAGCAGAGGAATTGAAGGAGGAGGAAATGCGTAAAAGAGAGGGATGGCGGAAAAAAATTAACAAGACAGGATATGATAGTATAGAAATGGGTACTGCGAGAAGAAAGCAGCCACGCATGCAAAACATTTCCGTGGGAAGCTGGAGAAAATGCTACGAACGAAATGAGTAGTCAAAGAATGCGTTCTTCTCACAAGCACGTGTCGTCGGTTACTCGCCAAAGTGAAGTACTAGAGTTACTGTGGGCTCTGTAGGGACATATGTGGTAGTGTGATGCATATGTCAGTATTAAGAAGACTAATTAACTTTTTTCTTTCATTCTTCTTCTTCCTCCTCCTCTAATCCTTTTCGTTGTTATTCTTCTTTTCAACCTTCCTCTCATTCACATCGTCTTTATCTGCATCTGATTCGTCTTCTTCTTCTACCTATTCTTTGAGTAGTATTTTGCGTCGCAATCCTCTTTCTACAATGTCTAAAAAAACTTGTTCCATCTGGCGAGATCTCTAGCTGTTTGCATCTGATTTTCTCCCTTCCCCCCGTATTCATTCCATTCTTATGAATCATAACCATATGAATAATCGTGAGTGGTAATGACACTATCAAGCGAGCACTTTGGCAAGCATTTGAACGCGCGGTCGGATGAAACGTGGGATGAATTCCCTCCCCGTTAGCGGTCGTGACAGACATGAGACGCGAGGCGGCGAGGCGGCCGCGCAGTGAAGGGGGGTGGTGCGGCGAGCACCGGGCGGGCAGGTGGGCGAAGCGAGCGGTTGTTGGCGGGGCGAGTGACAGACGGCGACCTCCTGTGAGCGGGGCGGGGCGGGGGACGGGAGGGGTCGCGGCGTCGGACGCGAGACGTCGGGCGTCGCTATTTGTACGCGCAGCCCCGGGGCGGCGCGACGGCGTGGCGGCCGGAATGCGAATGCCGAAGGCCGTCGAGGCCACGGCCAGGGCCCGGGCGGCGCACGCCAGATGAGAGGGATGGGAGCGCCAACGACAGCGACAACGAGCTCGTGCGCAATTCACGCGCAACGTTGCTGAGAAGCCCCTTCATGATTGATTATTGTTTCCGGGCTCGTCAACTATTAAGTTCGCTAATCCCGTAAGTGCAGCGCATGCTTTGTAGCAGGAGGTTGCTGTGATCTTCGCCCGTCGGATGGGAAGATCCAACGGCGCCCTACGTCGAGGATATCCCCTTGCGAGGATATTCCCCAACCTGGTATCGCCCACCAGAGGGGCACCGCCCCAGCTGGGACAAGCTCTAAGCTCCCGACTGGTGTGGTGCATGTCAGTGTAAGAGTGTAAGTAAGGGTTTGAGGATAGGACAAGAAAGAGAAAGGAAAGATCTCGCGCAGACCGGGGCCCGGGTGTTAGTGTACTAATCCCGCATTCGTTTGGTGTTGATCGGAGAAAGCACGGAAAAGTACCGATTACAATAGTTAACTACTGGTATTGTGCTCCTTATAGTGGCTGAATTCGACCTAGCTGTGTTGCTAGTGTCGAAAATCCTACCACCGTCGAGACTCCAACTCCAGAACCTTCCAGTCAGCACTGCAGGGTCATCAATTGATGGCCTGAGCCACCTTTGCCGGTCAGGGACGACAAGTTTGCGCTCAATTCATGAGCAACGTTGCTGTGCATTTTGCAATTGTAAACGGGAAGTGGTTCTTGAGTTGATGTCATTCAGAAATCAGAAGTCAGAGATTATCTACTGACCAAGTTTCAAGATGTATAATTCGCTTTCATTAGTTACACAAGACATGATCGCCATCTAAAATCTTCTACTACTCGTATTTGTGTTTTTATCCCGTTTTTGTGAAATCGCTATGAAATATTAGCAAAACCATCTGTAGGTATGTCTTCTACTAATTATACATTTTTTGTAACTGTAACTAGATGAATCACTTCGCTAATGTTCCATAGAAATATTACGAAATGTAACAACACACATTTGTACTAGGATGTTTTATACTGCAATATGTCTTTAGTAGCTATGATGAAAGAGAACTTTACAGATGAAAAGTTAGCCATTAGACTATTATTAAATGGCAAAATCAAGAACCACATCCCGTTGTCAAATGCGATCTTATTGAAATTCCATTATGGAGAGGGAGATCGTGTGCTACAACAACATCATTAATAAATGTGCCGACATAGTGTTAAGGGCTCTTTTTATCAACCTAACGAATTATAATGTGGTTCAGACAATAAGCAGCCCCAACAGAATACTTCTTTTATGTGTACTTTTTTAGTCATAATTTTATTCAAACACAAATCATAAAATATTTGTTAATGTAAGAGATAAAAGGGGGATTCAAGTTGTAAGATTAACTAAACGTTTCAGTTAGATAAACAGGGAATGATTTTGACGGGTAGTGCCTGACATTCACTATGCAACGGACTGAACGAAGAGAGAATGCTTGGATGTCTGATGGGTTAGATATATTGTAATCAAAGACCAAGTCTTTTGAGTTATGAGTCAATAAAGCGTATAAATGTACATATTAATTGGGTAAATGTACACATTTTTATTTTACTCCTGGAAACATTTTTCGTATTCAAGTTCTGTTTTTCTATCATAGAGTACAGCACTTACATACTGGGATATTAATAATAAAATATAACAAAGAGTAAATGTTGTTCATTTCATATGTTCCTTTTTTCAGACAAAAATAAGCAAAACAAGTATAAATGAATATTTTTTGTGTATAGAATGGTTAGTTAAAATTAATTCGTTTGAGAGAGTTCGACAATTTAGTTTGCAAGAACAATGAATGCAACACGAATACTTCAGGCTGGCAGACTAAATAAAGCCTTGTATTATTATGTTTTTATAATTAGCCAATCTCGCGCAACGTATTTGCATATTTAAAGAAAACGATTTACTGAAAGTCATAAGCTTCGCTCCATCTGGAAAAGTACAAAAAGCGCAGTGGAGTGGCAACACGTTTCGACCATTAAGCGGCAAGAACAGGACTAATGAAGCCGACGAGCGACGCGGGCAGAAGCGCTTAGCTGAAACCCCAAAACAAAGTCCGTGTCCCGTGCGTGCGTAGCTATTTCCGCTCGCCTTACGCAACGGGCTTCGCTGTGCGCCCAGACAGCGGGGTTGCTCGGGCGGGGCCAGGACAAGCGACGCGGGGGGAGGGCACGTGGTTGGGAGCATACTTCGGCTCTTAGGCCCCCGGGTCGCGCGGCCACGCAACGCGACCGTCACGGCCGACACGCCCCCCTCCCCCCCCCCATGCATGGCGCCCGATGCGCGCCGCACGCCGCCCAGCTCGACGGAACCCTTTTAGCCCCGGAGGGCACGCAGCATATGCTACTCTTCCCGCCCTGCAGGGGGCCACACTTCTCTGGCATTCGGAAATTGGGAGCTTTTCACGTCGTTTTTGTAACGCGAAATAATTTTTATCTCGTTCGATCGCCTATACGTTTATGCTGTTTACTCCTACTTCTTCGAGATCGATAAAATGGCTCATTATTAAGCCTGTTATAATACATAATACTTTGGTTGTCGATATAATACATTAGGAGCACACAGAAAATATGTCAAAATATTAAAAAGGCTACGTCATCAGATAACAATTTTTATTATTAAACTTGTCTTAAGCGCGACGTCTTCCCACTTCCCCCGTATTCTACTGTGTCTTTATTAGCACAGGGATTAAAGTTTGCCACCTTCACCTCGAATAGATTACAGAAATAGAACTGAGTAAGCGAAGAGTGCCTTCAATTTTGCTCTCGTACTCTCACACGAGCGATAAAAGCGTATTGAACTCCATACACCTCCAAAATGTACGAAGTAGGGTAGCTTCCATTGAAACTAAACAAAAAATTAAAGAAAATTTTATTACTACAAATTTTGTGATACAATGTTTAACTAAGCTTTATTCGCTCAAGAGAATCAATCGAGCAATTGCACTCGGGATATAATATTTCTCCCTCGTTAATAATGCTCAATAATTTAATTCTCTGTAATAAAATAACTATTATTTCATATTTTGTCTCGTTTTCTTTGTTTAGAACAGACCTTAAAATGGAACTGTACTCTTATTTTTGGGAACATTTTTTAAAAACTTTTTTCTAAATGCATTGTCACCACTAACGATACGATAACAACACTGAATGAAATGTGTAATCAAGCAATCTAGAGGGCTGTGGTGTCGTCGGTTCTGGTTTATTTACACTCTTACATCGCGAAAGAATGTTGCGTTGAAGGTTAAATTGATAAGGAAGTAATGCAACTTAGTACAAAGTAAAAAGTCATAGGTCACTTTTTCTGAATGTTATTATGACAGTATTCGTTTTCAAATTACGGTCTCACCTCCTTACATCGTTTTTCCCGGAAGTATTTCACTGAAACTGTCGAACGACTTTCCGGAGTAATTACGTAGTAAATTTAGCTATGAATCATAAATCGCCGTCGTCCATCAACTGTTTTATTAGGTAACACGCCTGTCATTTACGTGTTACATACTCGTGTTGCAGCAACCCCTGCAATCGTTTGTCACATGGATACGAGTATTTGCTGGGTTACCGAGGAGGAGAAAAATATAATGAAGAAGAAAAGGAATGGGAGGAGGACAAAATGAGTAGTAGAAAAAGGACGAGGAGAAAAGAAGGTGAAAAAGAAGAATAAAAAGAGGAGAAAGAGAAAAGGGGGAGGAGAAACAAAAGAAAGAGATGGAGAAAGAAAAGAAATAGAATAATAAATAATTAGAAGAATAAGGGGAAGAAAAAGAGAAAAGAAGGAAGACAAACAAGAAAGAGGTGTTGGTTTAATTCAATTCTGTAGCCTCTGCAAAAATAACCATCAAATCTTTATTTTCTTAGTCCTCACTTAAAATGCCCCAGTACTGCAAGATCCCATCAGCTAGTGATAAAAATAAAGAATATGAATAGTTTCAGGTGTATTGAAACACAAGCGTGTTCTTCCAAATGAGATGAATAAAGCTATGTCAATTAATTGAGAAATACTCCATTAGTGCACAACAAATTATATTGTTTCAGTCGCATCACCTAGCATACTTCTGAGCATCATCGATAAAAAATTCACTTTTTTCGACGCAAAGTAAGAAAAATGCAAATTCATAAATTGATGGAAAAGGATTGCCAAACAATAGCCCCGTAACAGTGCGATCGCGTGTGGCCTTGTCATGGTACAATTCCCTGAGAACAGACAGTGAGATGTCCGTTTGGTAAAATCGGCGACAAAATTCGAAATTTACTCAAACCGCTTTCTACGCAAATACGTGCGTCTGAGGTCAAAACTAAATACTGAGAGAAATTTGTTTTCTACGTGTGAAATGACTCACCGTTTCTTACGGAGTTACACTACAATAACAGTGAATATTTTTTTTACAAATAAATGACCATAATTCTCGGGCACTTTAAACACCTTGACATAGACATAAATAATCAGGTTTTCGTTTCAAAATAGTAATAGACTATCCTACATTAACAAAATTATTATGTGTACTTTTTAATTCATTTTTTAACAAATTGCCGGGTATCAATCTCGTTCAAACAATTCATTTTTAGAAAGTCATTGGGACATGATTTGCCATGTCCAATACATTAAGTTCATAATTGGGCACCAGACTATTCATCACGTGAAGACCGTCAGTGAGACAATTCATCAGGCATTTCGTCAAAGTAACAATTTGTCACTCTGGAGTAAAATAAATAATGCCAGAACCATTCTTTGTGGCGGCAACGTACAAAAATATTGGAATTTTCTAGGTGTTTATACTTCTTGAAAAAGAGAAACAAAAATAACCTGGTTTTGTTTTTTCAATAAAAAATAAACATTTCTGAAGTCCCGTCTTTGGTTTTCTGATAACTGGAAGTGGCGAATTTTAACCAGTATTCCAGCGCTTTTCTAGATAAAGTGTATATAGTATCCTCGAATAGTAGTTTTGTTTTATCAATTTTCTGATTTAGTGCAGTTTATTTCCTGCACCACTTCCTTTTCTTGGAAACTCGTTGATTTTTTATGATCAAATTTAATATTTTATAAGTATGTGATGTATATTGAGCATGTAATATAAGTTAGTACTGGGACGAATTACTTTAGAAGTGGCACGGCAACAACATTTGAAAAATTGTAATTTCGAGACAAACTGAACCTCTCATCACAATTGTTTGTGTCTACCTACCCTCAATTCTAAACATCACATTACATTTGAGACCTTTTCTAGAAAGATATGGTTTATAATTTTTCTCCCCTCCAAGGTTTAAAAAATGCCCATCGTACTAAAGAAACCATTCAAATACACTTGTTCAAGGAAATATTAGAACTACTCATTTTACTTAAGCAATATTGATACTGTTTTTTTATCATGACGTGGAAAGTCG
The DNA here is from genome assembly GCA_017312745.1 of Gryllus bimaculatus. Lineage (NCBI taxonomy): Eukaryota > Metazoa > Arthropoda > Insecta > Orthoptera > Gryllidae > Gryllus > Gryllus bimaculatus. Next base: position 2,777,136 of record BOPP01000125.1, on the reverse strand, counting down.
CTTGGAATACTAGTTGGAAAGTTCAGTATAGTTGCAGTTTTTAATTGACAGTTGGGACCGCTATCGATCTATCTAATATCATTAGAAAGACTGATGGTGCCAAGTACTTAACAAGAATATAGTATAAAATATTCATGCAGAGCAGAGTGTGCTTGATAGAATATGAATGCTTTTTTTTCATATTTCCACGCATTGATTTCATTGATGCAACTCCCTTTCAAACGAGAAAATAAACTTCGAAAGCAATTCACGGCTAATCCAGCGTCGGTGATAAATCTTTCTAATTTAGGGAGCTCGGCTTCAAGACAATCAACCCTCTCCCCAAAATTGGAAGGGCCTCGTCGGCCTGGCGCGGACGCCCGGCATCTTCCAAATGAAGATCGTAATAAAGGCGGCCAGCGCGTGGCTCGCCACTTGGCTGGCGTCCGAGCCCGCCCCCTCCCCTCCCCTCCACCCCCCCTCTTCCCCCTGGGCGGTGGGGCACCATCAGTCGCCCGCTCCTGTCCAGAAACGGACAAGGAAAACAGACGGAAATGCCAGACGCTGCGGGCGATTCCCTTTGCGAGAACCACTCGACGGCCCTCCCCGCTCTCGCTGTCACTGGGCCTGTTTCCGCCCCTTTCCCCTCACCCTTCTCGAGAAGCTGGTTACTCCTCGTGTCGTTCCCTTTCCTGCATCTGTCTGCGCTACTGATGTGCTCTCATTCCCGATAACACCCACGCTTCTAATCCTTTTCTCACCACTGGCGCCGTCGCCGCTCTCATAACTGATACCACCACCGCTCGTCCCACGGTTGCCACAATTACTCTCATCTCCGCTTTCACCCCCACCCCCCACCATTGCATTCATCAACCTCTCCGCTCCCACCCCGCTCCCACCATCGCTCACGTTCCCGCACCCACACCATACCTATTACCGATCTCATCACCGCTCTCATCTCCGCTTCCACCAGCGCTCCTACCATTCCTACCACCTCTCTCCTAACCCCGCTCCTATCGCCACTCCTTCCACCGCCACCATCCCTGATCTCACCATCACTGTCATCTCCGCTCCCACCATTCTCTCATCACCACTCTCATCTCCGCTCCCAACAAAATTCTCACCTCGCACTCACCCAACTTCCACAACCGGTCAGATCCCCACATCCTCGTCCACAACCCTGCTACTATTCATAATCACACGCCCGCTTGCAACCTCGCTACCATTTCCGTCACAACCCCGTTCTCATCGTCGCTTACACCCCTTCTTCCCAGTCAGCTTTCATTTCAGCTATCTCCATCCACCCGCATCCATAACCGTCATTCTTCACTCCCGCTCTTATCCTTTATCCCTGACCCTCGTCCTGACCGAGCATCTTTCCATCCCACACGTCACCGTTCCTACTCCATGCCAAAGCCCGCTCCCACCCTTCAACAAACTCCCTCTTCCGCCTTCGCTTTGGTCGCTATGAATGCAGAATTCTCACTGCGCGCTTCATATATCAAAGTAAATTCTCCCGGAAGACGACATCAGAGATAAAATATGGCGAACACAGAAAATTAAATTGTGAAGGTGAATGCATATGCGGCAGGTACAGAGTGCGATGTCAAAATATTGTCTATTCTTTACAAAAATATATGGATAACTGTACCATATTTTTTCTGAGCTTCCATATTTTTATTGTGAGGGTATTTGTCGCGGTTATTTTGTCACATATGTCACAGTTTTTACTGTTGTTTCACAATAAAAGTATTTTTAATTGTAGTTCAAATAAGTAATGAATAAACAAAAATATTATTTAACAAAGGTAAATATTTTGTCGAATCTATTAAAATAAATCTCTCAATCGAAATTTGTGGAGGATAAGCTAACTGCACAATAAAAGAGTTCACAGATAGATGGATTTTGTGTCATTCGGAAGAATACTTTGATTAAAATTATATATCATATTGTATTATGATTAATGATATAGAAAAGTTATTTTTTCTAATTTTCTCGACAATGTGTATTTGAATAGAAATTAACTAATTTCTTCGATTAGCGCACAGTTCATTAAATTAAGCCAGAATATTGTACACATGTAAGAATCATTATTCTTCATAGAGTCGAATATAAATTAGATTAATAAATTGACATTTTAAAGCACAATAAGATATTCATATGCACCAAGAGTGTTATTAACGACATTGAAAAAATGGATCACCATTAGGGCTAAAAAAATTACAACGAAAAAAAATCTTAAAAAACACGAAAAACAATCACCCAATAAAATGCATAAAAACAGCATTAACTCCCTGAATTAACATGCTACTATTACTCACTAAAGGGGATACAAATTACATAAAAACCATGAATTAAAATGATAAATTAATATGATAGTTTTGGAGACAGTGCAACTATCGGCTTCGCTGTTCTTTTGTTCATGAGAAAACATTTACGGCACAGGAAACAGAACCACCGGATTACAATCACTAACTGCGCCTGATGCCTGGGTCAATTATAGGGATGCGACATCAATGTCAATTTTTTCAAATCATCGATATTATTATAAAATCATCGATATATTTAATATATATTTTTTAAATCCGACTTTTTTTATCACGGATGTTTTCTTTTAATTTTTTGGAAATTAAAAAAAAACAACATAAAATTCTGCAATAATTTTCAGATACCGAAAATCTCAATTTTCGTCTGACTAAAGGGGGCAACAGTGAGAAATAGATGGTTGGGAGACGACGTTTTATTAACATCCTCATTTTAATTTTGAGCATCAATGTTCCATCGAATCGTTCAACATCGATGTCGCATCCCTAGTAACAACTCTATTGTTCGTTCCTCCACTCATGGACAATGGCGAGCGCACACCTTAATGACTGCTCAACAATGCTTCCTTAAACAAGGGACAACAGGAGGTCCTTCCTTTCGCAACCTATACGCATTACCAGTCCTGGGCCTGGACGGATTAATCAACCAGATGGATTCATCCTTCTGCGTACGGCGCAGGTCTCCAACAATACTGCATTCGACCAACGTGAGCTGGAGGGGTGACAGGGAGAAAAATCATTCGATTAGCTCCAGATGGCACTTTTACAATCAATCGCAATATGAAAACTTTGAACGCATGGAGACTTTTATACAAAATGTGTAACAATGATCGATAGCCACCTCCCGACGCTTGGCTTGATCATTCGCTCGCTCACATCATAAATCACTTGAAGCAGAGTGAGAGAGAGAAAGACCGATCGGATAAGTATTGATTTCGGGTGCCGTCAACTACTGGTGTTATTATTCCCGTAAGTGTGATGTAAGTTATAAAGAGGGGGCGCTGTTCCTCCCGACTAATACGTTAGATGCACCGCCGATTTATACGTCGACTTGTGGGTTTTCCACCTACCCTTATATCCACATGCAGGGCAGCGCCTCAGTCGGGCCAAGCGCTAGGCTCCCTACTTGTCTCTAACGTGTCGTAGTGTAAATGCAAGTGAACGTGTGAAAGTAGAAGAGGGGGAAAATGTAAAAAAGCATAGATTCGAGATCGCTGTAAACCGTTTGTTAAGTTCTGCCTCGGCTGGTATTGATCGGGGAAACCACACACAACTGTCGATCTGAACAATCGGACGCTAGAAATATTATCCAGACACTGGTCTAATTCCACTTATCTATGTAGCTGGTGTCGATAATCCGCTCGTATACCTAGCGGTCAACGATGCAGCACACGCAGCGGATGTTTTCCTTGAGTCATCACAGCCGGTGACAGGTGTCCCGATCGTGAAAGGACCCGCTTAGCTCCCCTGCTCTAAGAAATGAATCCATCTCATCATGACGAAACGACAACGGCCGATTTTAGACCAGTTCCGACATTGTTGCTGCAGAGGTTCTGGGATGACCTAGAGTTTGAGTCCCAACGGTAGCGGATTTTTGACACTCGCTACTGCTAAGTTGAATTCGGTTGAATTTTTCTGGAAGAGAATGCTAGCTTGTATGCATTGATCGGCAGTTTTCCATGTTTTGTACGACCAATACATGGGCAATGTTGGAGAGTACCCTAATAAACGGGCCACGGACGGCATTCCTTCCTCTTCCTTATTCTATCCTCCCCAGTTACAACATTTGTACACGGACTACACTAGCACACATTTCTGGAAACCAATTGGGAGCTCAAATCTCGTCCAGGCTGGTGTGCCATGCTATGAGCTCGGATCACGTGACATTTTTAGAGATGTGCGGGCTGTTACCAGATCTTATGCAAAGCCACTGCTTCTCCGAAAATGCCCCAGCCCGCTCCTGATGACGGCAATCCAATCTTGACAGCCGCGGAGTCGTCAGCAAATTGCGCGACAAGCACCGGTCTGCACCGCGCCCCCAGTGCCTTCATGACCCGAATAGATTGTCCCAATGGCGTCCAATGGATAATTTCTCCATTTTCTTGATATGACAGGTGCCTCGCTGATGGGCAAATTTCCCCAAGCCAACGTGTAGATCGACGCCAGATCTCATCATGCAGCGGTAATGTCGATCTCACCATCCATGACACAACATTCACTACAATAACGGAGAGCGTGACCATAACAGTTCACGCGCTCGGGAATATCAATCACTCAAATAACGCAGCAAGGGCTAAGACGTGTGCACGCACGTCGAATTCGTTGCGCGTCCTTCGGCCTCTAGCGGGGCGTATCCAGCCGTTCTCCCTTTCCATAGAGCAGCCCAGCCCGACACATATCCTCCCCCTCGAGCGCCGATCGGTTGTTCTCGGTCCCCGGTAGGCGGTAGTGGAGGTCCAGAACCGCTGCGAGGACTATCGGAGGCAACTGACGCGCAACTATGGGAAATGCAGGGAACAAAGAGGCAGACGTCGTTTCCGAAGCCCCAACGCTCCACCACTGGGTGACTCATCTTTTTTTTTTACGCTTATCAATTTTAATATTCTCACTCTTTCTCCAATACTTTGCGGGGCGGATATCACCACAAGCCACCACAGCGTATATACCTCGGATCTCACCGCACAAGAACACAGCCGCTCGGGATATGACTTGCACTACATTTACGGGACTAGTGACTATTGCAGTTGGCGAGCCCGGACACAGAAAATATTCACTTAAATTAATGTCTTCCGAAATATGTTACTTCTATTATGTTTTGTACGGTATTCGCTTGTATCCCATTTCAAGTTTTTTCCGAGAATGTAATGTACTCCTGTATTCATACAGATATCAGTGAGGCGAATTCCATTAGTTTTACGCTCTGCTCACCTGTTCTTCAAATATTTGAATTCTGAAGGCAACTTTCATGTCAAAAGAGTGTCTTTGAATCAGCACCCCGTATGAAACGCATTTCACCCCCCCCTCCTGTGTTGATCGTTGGCGCACTAGCCTTCGCCCCGAACGAAGTTTCGGACCGCTGAAAGATGTTCTTTGCTCCCGCAGCAGCATTCTGCCGGGCGTTGCTATAAAAAGACTGAGAAATGGTGAACAAAAGTACGAGGAAAGTCCAGAGCATTTACTTACCGTTAAAGTAATTGATTACCGTTGAAGTTATTGATGGTGAAGGGACATGCAGTTAAATGAAGAGCAGTGATGGAGGTACGGAATAGAGATGGATAACATTTTACATATTTTATTTAATTTTATTATTTTTGTTTGTTTATTTGTAATTTTTCTCCTCGTGGAGCAGCTTCAACGAAGCTGTACCTCTCGCCCCGTATGGCCTTCAATCCACTCCGTATCATCCATAACTAGGGTCTTAGGAGGAGGCGTCCTGCATTTCCGCACCTTGTCCCTTCTCTCTCTCTAGTTCGCCAGGCCGGGACCCTACCCATCGATAACCCGCGGAGGTAGCCACAGCCCTTTTCAGCTAGTTCCTCGGTCATCGCCTAGAATCCGCTGAGACCCTTCGATCCCTATCGGAATGACGATTAATGGTACGGCAGGGTAGAACATGATTGATGGACTATAATGGTGGAAAGCATCTTGGCAGAGGAAACGGGAGTACCCCGAGAAAACCTGCCACGAACCCGCTTTGCCCCCACAAATTCCACTTGAAACTGTCTAGAATCAAACCCGGGCACAGCGGTGTAAGGCCTGTAGTTTAGAGTTTAGTTAATTGGTTTTGTTATTTTTTGTAATTTTAATGTAGTTTTGTTTTTATTTTGTACTTAAATTATCGTTTAACTCCACAATCAAAACGCTCATAACAGGAATAAATTATTATTATTATTATTATTATTATTATTATTATTATTATTATTTTATTAATTATTTAATATATTATTTCATTTATTCATCATTATTATTAACTATTATCTTTCAAATTTACCACGCTCGTCCGGAGTTTTCAGATATAACTTCAAGACCAGAACGTCAACCTCATGGTGAGACAGACCATGACAGATTCTTGCTCCAGTGTTCTCAGGTTTCCTCTTTCAATTACTAAGAGCGAACCTTACGCACAATATGGTGGGTTCCCAAGAGCACCAGCCTTTTCTGCATCGTTCTGAAGTTGCCACTCATTTAGCTGGAGTTTCTGTTTCACAATCACCCAACTATTACTTCGCACTCAATAATAATAATAATAATAATAATAATAATAATATATTAATATTATATTAATATATTATAATAATATATTAATATTATATTAATATTATTATAATAATATATATTAATATTATATTAATATATTATAATAATATATTAATATTATATTAATATTATTATAATATTATTATTATTATTATCATTATTATTATTATTATTATTATTGAGTGCGAAGTAATAGTTGGGTGATTGTGAAACAGAAACTCCAGCTAAATGAGTGGCACTTCAGAACGATGCAGAAGGCTGTGCTCTTGGGAACCACCAATATTGTGCGTAAGGTTCTCTCTTTGAGTAATTGAAGAGGAACCTGAGAACACTGGAGCAAGAATCTGTCATGGTCTGTCTATATATTATTATTATTATTATTATCATTACTGCACCCGCCTGAGCGACCTTGCAAAGCGCCGAAGTCGGGCAGCAGATGGAGCAGCGCCGCGTGCGGAGCGGGGGCGCGGCCGCCGGACCCGCTCTCCCTGCGCCCGCCCACGCAGCCAAAAGGATCCCACCGTGGACACGCGTTCAGTGCCCGACGCTGCTTCGTTCGGACCAGCGGACGATTGTTTTGACGGCTGCTAAAACTGTTGAGCACATGGGAGTGCGCTGCCCAAAACCAGAAGGAGGGGGACTGGTAAATTTCTGGGTCCCCTTTTCTATTGATTTTTTTTTTAATTTACACGCAATATCAGATTAAAAAGGGGGGAAATGAACAATTGAGTATACTGAAGACAAAAAAATGTTTAATTTCGTTAACCTGTTAAAAAAGGTTTAGGAACCCCTTAAAAAATATTTATGGGGGCCAAGCTCCTTTCCCAGCTTATCCCACCTGTGCGCACGCCTATTGGTTGAGTATCGCCGAACAACGCATCGCTCTGCCAAATGTATTGTTTCGTCAGCCAAATGAACCGAGTGCCAGCTATGAATGCCTCAGAGGTGAGGATATAGCGGGGTAGTTGGATGTTGTGCTGATATTGTCATATTCTGCTTGAAATTAAATTAGAGTGCGAAATAATAATGTTGCTACGGAATTGATTTAAACACTGAATGCACTACATATTGCAATATAACTCCTTTCTTTTCCCCTTTTTTGTTTTGAAAAAGTGATGCAGAGGTTTCAAGTAATTCACCTATTGTGAGATAACTTTAGTGATACTTTACACCGATAAAACTGACCAACACTCTTCGAAACACTTACTCACAGTCAAAGCTCAAGTCTTCAGGGAGTACTTTAACATGAGCAGTAAGGCCTGCTTCCCCTTGAGAGATGTCTTAATATGGGGCTGAAGTTTGGTCATGAGTTTCTTTTTTCAGACGTGCTAGGATAATCTTCATTTTTTCTAAAAATAAATAGTGTAATTTTGGGTCTACATAAAAGTTAGAATGGAAGCCAATACAGAAAAATAATTTTATCGATTTTTATGGAACCTTTTCGGTGAAATCCTCTAATTTCTTTCACAAGAAGATGATTTCCGAAGACTGAATCGGAGGAACTGCATAGTAGCCGAAAAAGATAGATACAGCGGCCCCTTTCCATGCTTGATTTACGCTCGCGCGCGCCAGCTGTTCACTGGCGAGCGGCGGCGCGCGACCGCGACGCACCGGCCGCGCTGCCCGCTCAGCAGGGGCCAAGTGTGGGAGGGTCGAAGGGGGCGGGAAAGTGTCGGACCGCAGGGCTTCGCGCCAATTCGGCGAGCGGCGCGAGCTGGCGTCAGGCGCGGGCGGAGTGGGGCGGATCAGGTAGTGGCGGGCGGGGAGAAAGGTGCGGAGGTGACGGAGCGGAGTCGGGGCAGACGCGGTGCGGCGGAGAGGACGGAACGGGGCAGATGGCGCGTGATGGACGGGGTGGAGCAGGCGAGGCGGGGCAGTCGGAACGGGATGGGACAGACGGACCGAGCTGCACCAGAGCGGGAGAGCACAGCGACACGAGCATGATGACGGACAAGGAGGGCGCCGGGGGAAGCAGCGGGGAAGGACGAACGAGGCTGCGCGAAAAGGCGCAGGCGGAGGCGGGACAGGGGAGAGCCGCATAACACAGACGTTCGGGGAAACGCGACGCGACGAGTAGGTAAGGGGAGGGAGAGCCAACCAGGCGGTTGGCGCGACGCGGGTGGGACGAAGGGAGAAAGCAGACAGTGCTGGCGTAGGGTCGAACAGGATGGGTGGTAGCACCCACACGGCGTGCGTCTAGAGGTCGGTCTGGTAGAGGACCGGAATGAGTGCCGGGACCAAGACGGTCCACTGGCGCGAACCGGGTTAAAAAGACGCGTCGCGACAGCGCGTGCCGAAGCGGACAGGTCGGGCGCGGCGGGCGCGTCTCGGACAAAGCAGGGCTAAGACGGGGTGAGTGTTCTTGCGCGACGGGCGCGTCGACGTGACCGCAATGTCGAGAGAGCGACTCCCGCCCAAAGGCGGCATGTAGGGTCGGACAGTGCGCGCTCTGCGCGAAGGCGTCCCGGCTCGTATGGGGTCGACAGCGGCTGGGGGCTTAACAACAAAGGACAGCGCCGCACCCAAAGACGGCCAGGACGATGGGAGATAATGAAACATTTAGTAAAAAATAAGTTGCTTAACGAATCAGATACACGAGTAGATAAAAAGGAGACAAGAGCATTACAAACAACGAGGGTCTCGTAACTAAGTCCCAGCCCCTGAGGACCCTACAAAGCCTTCCGGAGCAGCTGTACGTTACGCACCGGAATAAATTATTATCTAGACAAGTCCACCTAGCGAGGAATTACCTGATGACAACGAGGCAATGACAACTGCTGACGACGCATCTCATAATGTGAAGTATCGAAACTAGAGAACCCGCGATATGTGCAAACAGACTAATGAGCTCTCGCAAGCAAATATATCTCAGCATCTGTTGTTGAGCACACGCCTGGGACTGTACAATATCTTGCCTAATATACATTACCGAATGCCTCTCGAGCTGACATATGTCTATTAAACATCTTCACGTACATCGAGCGGTGATTATATCAGAGTAGAGAATATCAAAATTCCAACTGTGATCATCAGAGGACAAGTAGCTTGAGCGAGAAACGAGACCATAGTCGTCATAAATAGAGAGCAAACTATTATCGCCAATGAATTGCTCAACTTGACTAGTACAACAAAGCATGTGCTATGATTCTAAGCTCCACAAGCAGATATCACGATTATCGAGATCGAAGACGAATAAAATACTGGACCAGAAGCATACAGTTCCTTGTATATCGCGAGTATCAGAGAGCAAATAGTTTGCCTATGAGCCCGTGGTCCAACACCCGAAATCCCATAAGATCTGGCAGGTACGAACAGTATCGTTACCTATTCAGACTGGAACCTAGCATTATCATACATGGCGAGTCGCTGGGGTGGCGGTGCTGCATTGCAACACTGCGCGTTGCGAGCTGGGCGTGGCCAGCGGCGTCGCCCGGAAATACGGGTCTGGCCGGGAGACACGAAAGCGAAGCAGCGTGGGCGGTCGCGAGAGCGAGCGAGCAGTGATGCCCGCGTTCATCGAGGCGGGCGGAGACGGGCGACGGTGTGCCTACGCTGTCGGATAGTGGCTGGCGGAAGGGGCGTGTGGATCAGGCCGCGGAAGGACCGAGAGCAGAACACGCGAGCCG
>BOPP01000125.1:2684795-2766702 GCA_017312745.1 Gryllus bimaculatus | reverse complement strand
CTGAGCAGGGCGGGCGGGTGAGTGGGTGGTTTTCGGAATGCCGAGTGCGTGGGCGGCGCGGTGCGAGGCGCGCCGTTGCTCAGCGGCGCCTTTTTATGCGACGGAGCCCGAGGGCCAACGCACGGGAGAGGTGTCCCGGCGTCGCGGCGCCAGCACGTGGGGCACTATATTTAGGGCCGCTGCAATTATGATACACCTTCCAAAGGGAGCTCGAATGAGCTGGACGATTTTTCGCTTATTGTGGACGCTTTTCTCAAAGAAACATCGAGTGAATTATTAAATTCCTGTTTCGCATGAATGAAACAAATACGGTGAATTTCTCTTTCGTAAGTAAAAGAATTTGATGATTCGATTAATTTGATGTAAATTAAAGACGTTCAGTATGACAGAAAACAATTTCCCAGAAAATACGTAAAATACTCCTATATTACTACTTTAATCTTAATCATAAGAGTACGATAAAAAAATGAATTTGACCATTTATTGTTTTCTCTAAGAGTACCGAAAGCTCATTGGATACGCAGTGGGGAGTTTTTAAACTGATCGTCTTACGTTATGTCAACATCTAGAAACATTCAGAAAGATCAAATACTAAATGTCTCTATCAGTGGAGAGGAATTAGTGTCAATTAGTCAGATAAAACGATATATCATACGTCAAATTATAGGATTATAATGAAAAATTGAAGTATGATATCAAATAATTGTTAAAATGATATTCATTTGCATTACTTTTGGTGTTCTATATGACTTTCCTAGTAAAATATTACGAAGGAAACAAGTTTGTATTCCTTCTTAACACATTTGTAATCGATTTCTAACTTAAAGTTAAAAATATCTTTACGTTAATGGCCATTGTTACACTTTTAAGTTAGGGTCGGTGAAGGAAAACAAACACAAAAAGTAAAAATATGTCCTTTATTAAAGAATTTTGAGCCTTCAAATGCTAAGTAAAGATGTATTAATTCTCTCTATTTTAAAGCATGCGTTCATACCGATCGACTTTGGCAGTGTAGACTCTTCAGTTTTCGGTAATTTCGACGTTGTTGTTATTTGTTCCGTTCCATCCATAAACAGTTGTCGAATAAAGTTTACAATTTTTCTTTTAAAAATATTGTATATTCGTCTTTTACATTTAGATTTATCTTATGCCATTTTAATTAGTGACTAGTCGATAGTTGGAATATTACGTAACTTCAAAAAGTACTAAATACTACTTAATAATATGTTTTAATATTTTTGAGTTTCTGGTAAATATATTTTTTTCTTCTTTGGGTCAACTTTCAAGTTACATTTCTCGGACAATCTGTTCTTTTCACGAAATGCCGGAGGGGACAGTTAGGGTGTGGCCGGGATTCCAGAGATGTCGCTTTCAAGAAGTTACTGCTTCTCGGGGGTAAAAAAAGATAACAAATTGCAAGTAAACATGTTCGACTGGCTTTGTTCTGGACGGACAGTTTTCTTCCGAATTGGCACAAAACAAAACTAAATGTCCTAATACTACGCCGTAAAAATTCAATACTACATATAAATTACTTTGGATAACGGTTAAGAACTTTTTTATTGACAAGCATTACCTGTGAAACTATTTGACAAATAAACATTTATTAGATTATTAGATATTTATAAGATATTTTGTTCCATTCATTTAAACATATAATTACGATATACTTAAATCCATATTACTTTGTCAATTTTTTCGATAGTCGATGTTGAATTACTTTGGTTGCTTCTTTGCTTTTGAATTCGCAACACCAGTCAGTTTTACTGGTCAATTCAATTTAGAAGATTGTTATTTTCCAAAGAAATAAAAATATTTTTCACAATTATCTTATCACAGTAGTATCTCAGAGGCAAGGATTTTAAATTATTTACTCAAAGAACTCAAAAGTATTTTTTGTGATAAAAATGTTCAATAGGTATTGTAATAATATATTAGCGTTTTCCGCAAAATGGCTCAGCCAAAATTCACTAATATATTTTAATTTTAGAATTTTTAAAACTGATGCAAGAGCACTGCTGTGTTTACACACGTTCAATTAATGTGGTAAGGTTGATCGTGCTAAAACTGGCAGAGCATGTAAATTCCCAATGAACAAATGATATTAGCAGTTGTAATAACTCCAGTGTTATATTTATTTTCTTGTTACAGATATTTCAGGATAGATAAGACATTACTAGTAGAGTTTATCATTTAAAAAGAACAGAAAACACATTGAAATATAAACAACACATTAAAAAATTCAAATATGAAAATACGTAAAAACATAGAATTACAAAATATATTTCTTTAAAAAGGAAATTAAGTTAAATTGTACATAGTTCTTTACTTGAATTCACTTGTTTTGCTGAGAATATGAAGTGAAGTGTGATATGTCTTTATTAGACACTACTGTGCAAATACTTTACGAAAGGTTTTTATGGTTATTTACTTCGTGCCGATAAACAGCAAATAACAGACGCGGTTGAAGTTTGCAATCCCAGGCGATAGTCGAGATTTATAATTAAGTAAATTTGTTTTTTGTGTTATCGGACGTGTGTCGCTCAATACTATCATCGTCTTCAAAAATAATAATTTCATCAAGAAATATCATTCCTTGGAATTAAGTTTTCTCATATGTCATCATTAACTACACATTATTTGTTGTAATAATTGTTCTTATCGTACTGCGTACAGTTAAATCCTTAAGAGACACAGGCCCTTAATAGTGACTTTCCATACCTCAGATTGGTTGTGATAAAACGATATAGTATAATATTATGAAATAGGTTTAACAATTCATCAGGCAGGTCTAAGTATCTGTTTGTTCATACACCCTTAACAATATCATACCCAAGTACAGTTTTCGGCCTGCAATTAATGTAACGCTTAATTCAGGGATTGGCCGTTTGAAGTTTGGTTCCAATATGAAGTAATTTTAACTTTTCAAACAAAGATTAACAAAGTGGGAAGTGTTTGAAGAGATCCATTTAGTAGACATTATTTTCCTTGCCCGAAGGTGGTGCCACAGGGCTAGTCTGGCCAAGCAAAAGTTGGGTTTTACTAGGGATGCGACATCATGTCGATGTTTTCAAAATATCAATGTACTTAAAATATATTTTTAATCTGATGTTTTAAAATCATTTTTTTGTTTTTGATGTTTGTACGTGGTCGATATTTTTAAATGAAAAATCCAATTATATAAAAATCTATAATAATTTTCAGATACCCTTAAATTGAATATTCTTCACACCAAAGTGACCAAGAGTTAAAAATCGAGTTTCCGCCATCAAAGAAGCGTATTTCATTATTTGATTAAGAAATCGAATAAGCCCAATTTTGTTAATTGTCCTGATGATTTTTAACTTTATTTTGTCAATTAAATCTCAATTAAAACTAATAAACGATATCACTTTCAAATCCTCCCCTCTCCCGCGTGAAGGCAATGATTACTAATCCAGTTTTAAAAACATAATGTTTAATAATATCAATAAATTTGTGTAGATGTATTATTAACATCGATTTTTTTTACTTTTGAGCATTAATGTACAGTAACATCCATGTTTTGTTAGCGATGTCGCAACCTGTTCGTCGGTAGAACGGAAGTGGGGTTCAGCGACCGCGAGGCGTGGAGTGGCGTGGCGTGGGGTGGCGTGGCGCTTCCTGGGATATCTCTCCGCAGTGGAGGCGTCCATCTGCTCGCGAGGGGGAGATCCGGATTCGGAGACGGAACCTGCCACACTCTGCTAGCAGGGGGCGGCCGCGTTTGGCAACTTCGAAAAGACAAACACTTCACCGCGCACACGACAAGGGTCTATTGAGCTAGTCGCGCCAAGTCGTTCTTGCCCCGACAAGCTTTCCTTTCTTCGCAAAGTTTCCATAAAATTTCTTTATAATGAGAAAAGAACAAGTAAGACTTTACGAAGTGGGAGTATTGAGCTGAAGTCTTCTGTATTCTCCCTGGTTTGTTCATAGGTCGTTTCGTATGTGCAAACTCACAGCAGTTCTCTGCCAACAAGGTTTCGCCTCGCATGACAAGGCAAATTGGGACGAGATAATAATGCGTTGAAGCTAAACAAGTGGCATAAATTTACATAACATCACTAGAACAAAAGCACGGGGCACAGTTCATTCCTCATAACGAACTCAGTTGCAACGTGGCATTCCCACAAACAATAAAACCAAGCCACTAAACTAGCGTTTTCTTCAGCCGCGGCTTTTAATGCGTTTGTTCCACTATTTGATAGCTCACCATAGCAGATATGCTCAACAAGATGCGTTTTCGATTATCTCGCTCATCCTAACATGCTTCTAAGCAGGGTCTATTCTACAATGGAAGTAAATGATTGTTTGCATTCAAGACAAGCCGATCTAACAAGGTTCATACACATCTACACTCTGAAAAAAGTTCTAATTTACTCTTAATAATATTGAAACTAGATGAGATACGATTTCAATCTTCACGCTATCCTACTAATCGTATTCTAGAGCTACGCCTCAACTCTGCAAAAACGTCCTTTACTATTTCAACAATATGTACTTTTTTCACTCATCAATTACGCTGCTCTGTAATCCAGGGCAAAAATTTCGGGTTCACTGCAAAGTAAAGTAATTTTGTTCTTGACAAAAAATCTGATTGTTGAAACCGCAAACGTAGCTTCTTTTAGGCAAGGCCTCGAATACTGTTCTAGAGAGTTATTTAGCATTAGCAGCTAGCTAACACTTTAGCCACCCAGACAGTATTAAGCTGGGCGAATCGCTCTAATAGCGACCGAGGTAGAGCAGGAGAGCAAGCGTAGCTCTCCGCCTGAACTAGCAGAGGTGTGCGGCGCCGGGGTTGATCGAATTCCCTCCTAGGACCTAGGGTCGCATGCATCGGATGCAGCGGTCGCTCCGCGGCTCCGAGCGGCAGCACAAAAGAGACACCACAGAAGCCGCAGGGCGAGTACGCTCGGAGGAGCGAGGGTTCAACGAAGTGGCGCCGCATCCAATCGACCTTTCCCTACGGCGAGCTATTTATTTTTTTTTTTTCTTTTACTTGTAAGACGGAAAGCTCAACAACTCCAATCCGAAAACTAAAACGAAAATAAAAAAGTCCCAATTATTCAATATTTCGACACATATCAAGTGCCTAATTTCAACGGCAGGCGACGAAAATTCGAGATATAAAAGAAATTCGAGATATAAAAGAAATTCGAGAATAAAAGGAAAAATTCGGTTGTGAAACTGTTCATGATATCAAAGAAAATTAAAGATATCATAAAACATGCGAGATATCAAAGAAAATTCGAGATATCAGAAGAAATTTTAGATTTAGAAAAAAATTTGAATTAACCACGTTCGAGATTTTGAAACAGTACTTTTTTCTCTTCAAAAAGAAGAAATAAAGAGTACATAATAAATAATGAGAAATTATTCTTTCTTTGACGTTTATATTGCAATTATTATTTCTCATTTCAAAATATAAAGTAAAAATAATCATTTACCACCTCAAGAAAGGGAATAACGGTCCTCGCTTTGGAGAGTTTCTGGATCCGCTACTGCAACAACCACACAAACAGGGAGCAGAGCATGCTATTGACTTCTGGAACAATCGCATCGACATGACAACGCTATCCGTTTTCGTGTCGGCAAGTGAAGAAGTAAGCGCACGCACATCCACACAAGCACTTTGAATATGAAATCCCTTGGTGTCGAAATTCCATCGAATTCAAAACGGCACGGAAATGACACACCACGCAAGCCCGTGCGTAATTGCGAAAGCGTGCCAAAACTGTCACGCAGTTGCCAAAAAAATGTTGCATCTCGACAATGGTGCGTGGTCTCTGAAGTCAGCCCGTGTGAAAGCGGAGTTTTCAAGTGCTAACAACATGAACACAACCACAAAAGCCCTCGAAACCTTTCGAGACGCGTGCGATGTCCTAAAAGATATAAAAAAAGAACTAAAAAGAAAAGAAAAAGAACCAAATGAGGAAAAGGTAAAGGGTTTCCCTAATTAGGCGCGCAAACCATGCTCTGAGAAGACGGGAAAGAAAAACTACTCACAAGTGAATCTTTTAGTCAGCTTTCTCCCCAGCGAATCACACTCAGCACAACACGTGAGGCCGCAGAACCGCCGGTGGTTCTGCAGTGAGAACGGGCCTTCGGAGCCCGACTCTTCCGACGACGAACTCATGCACAACAAGTAGTAGTAGTAGTAGTAGAAGTAGAAGCAGAAAAGAGAGGAGACTGGCAATGAGGTACTCACTCATTAGCTTTCGGACAGGGCTTTAAGTCTCGAGACTCGGTTGGGTTCTCACACTCACACACAGAGAGCGCCGCGCGAGACGCCGGCCTCGGGGCCACGCGCGCGCGCGCGGAGGGGTGGGTGCCGGCTGGCCGACTGACACGTGCGTACTCACATTGGCGGCGGCTCGCGCCGCTGCTACGACCTGCTCGCGGACCCGCTCTCTCTTCCACTCGTCGGCCACGAAAATCAAACACGCCACTCGCGTACAAGAACCGATATGCAATATTTACTACACGTGAATATTTCAACAATTCGGCGATAACGCTAGGCCTCGATTAGCAAACAGCGAATAACAACGACTTTATACTTTATATATGTATATTTTAAAGCGTGCAAAAATCACTTGCCACAAACGTGAGAGATAGAGAGAGAAAAATTACACACAGAGATTAGTGAGAAAAATTTTTGTTTTGAACACGTAGATAGTAGACACACCAAGTAGCAGAGTAAAGATTGAAAAAAAAGAAAGGTCTCTCACAGTTTAGGCCCGATAACATTTCATCACTTCGCCACACGTTCGTACGTCGTGCCGAAGCATTCGAAAAGACTGAACGGTAGAGCAAAACGAGCAATAACGTCACCGGCTTTTCGACACGTCTCACATGTCGCGCGGTTCGGCTAGCAGCCGCCGGCGCCAAGAGCGAGGCGGAGCGAGGCGCGTGGGCGGACGCTGGTACGCATCGCGGCACTGACTGCGGGGGGAGGGTGGGCGTGCGTCGCACTCGGGCACTCGCGGGCACTTCGAGGCGGCACACAGCGGGGCGGCGCCGCGCGCATCACAGGAGGCGAGCGGGCGCCGACGTGGCGTGGAGCGCGAAGGGCTGGGCGCGCCGGGGCGCGCGCCGCGGCGGGGACCGGGCCGGGTAGGCATGCGCGGACGCGGCACGGGGCGTCGCGCGCGGGCCGAACGGGCGAAACCCGCGAGCGGACGGCGCGCGAGCGGGGCGCGCGGCGGCGCGGCGCTGCACGGCGACTGCCCTGGCGTCCGGCGCCGGCGCTGTCGCTGGCAGTGGGCGGCGGGAGGCGAGAGGCGCGCTGCGAGGCGGGCAGCGGTGCTCACGGACGCTTACGACCGCGCCGCCGCGCCCCGCGCCCGCCCCGACCCCGCGCGCGCAGTGGGTGGCGGCGCCGCTCCCGACGGACGCAGCGCTGTGGGCCCGAAATTCCCGGTCGCGTCGCCACGCCGCAGAACGTGCGCGTCCCCGCGCCCCGGTTAATTCCAGCTCGGATACGCAAATTGTTTTTAAACATGCAAGAATACATGACCCGCTAGACATTACTATTTTCATCGTAAGTATGTTTTTGGCAATTTGGAGTGGTCTTTCCCCGTTGGATGGTGAGATCTGACGCCGACCTTCCCATTGGATTGATTGATTGTGACTTCGGGCGCGTCAACAACTAGAATTATTAATCCAGTACGCGTAGTGTATGTTTTTGCTTGAGAAGTAGCGGGGGTCTTCCCCCGCTGTATGGCGAGATCCGTCAACTAGTGGGGTTTTCCTTAACTAGTTATCTCCCAGCGGAGTATCGCCCCAGCCGGGACAAGCTCTCAGCTCTCGAGTAGTGCATGCTGGAGTAAGTGTGACTATGTAAGTGGGAATGATGCGACAATGAAAAGGATCAAAAGATCGCGCGTGGTGCGGGGTCCGTTTGTTAGGACATTCCGACAGTATTCGGAGAAACCACGAAAAACTACCAAAGAGTAGCTGGCTGCTAGAATTCTCCGAGAGAGACTGAATTAGCTCTAGCTATGTAGCCTGCACCATCGGGATTCGAACCCTAGCTTCCAGTCAAAGACTCTGCACTGACATCAGTTGATTCTCTCAGCCACCTAAGCCAGTGTTTCATTTCGTGTACAGTTACAAAAACTGAGACGAATGTATTGGAAAGCTACAGCGCTCTGTATTGTTGACCCGATCGGGAATAGAACTCGCGATCACAACAGAAAGCTGGCTCGGTGTCCATGAGCCACCTGAAAGGATGTACGTAAATAAATAAATGAATCCATACATGCATAACGTCATTAATCGTGGCGATGTTCAGACCGTTAGACCTGCACTTCCGCCTAACCAGATTCAAAGTTATACGAGTATGTATGTACTACAGTCATCCCACTAAGTTATTTGTATAGATGCTCTAGGTTTTAAATCCAGCTGGTTTGATGTTTTCTTGAAACAATTTTTCTAATTGTGCGGAATTTAACATTTATTTTTATTTCTTACTTATAATTCTTTATAACGTATTCAATCGACTTTTTCAACTACTTTCGCTGCAATAAAAAAAATTGTTCAAACTGTGTGAACATGTGTCAACGGCTACTGTGAATCGGTGCGAGAACTGGAGTTCCATGAGCCCCCCGCCCCTCGAGTGCGTAAATGTTATGCTACAATAACTAATACGGCAGCTGAGAGAGGTAAACGATAAAATTACTTAAAAGGAATATGAAAAACATATTTAATTCTCGTTCAAAATTCGAAGTTATATTTTTATAATGTTAAAGAAAGTAACAAGTTAAAAATTATGTTCAACTTTTAAGATTTTTTCGAAGATAAAAATAACACCTAGGATGGCCCGTTTTGTACCGACAGAGGAACAGACTTTGTGCAGCTATTAAAAAATGAAACAAAATTAAAATAATTCATAAACGTTTCTCAATGAAACCTTTAGTTCTCTTTTGTGTTATGTGACTTAAATTTGCATGAATTCCTGTACAGGCACAATATTATCATTATGTTTTCCATCTTCCATCTCACTTCTTTATAGCGACTAGTTGTTTCGTCTTGGATTATAGTGAAACAATACCATTTCGTAGTGAAGATAAATGAGATTGAAATATCTTCTCTCAGAATATTAATGTTATTCATTTGGAATTGAAATTCATAAGTCGTGAACTCAACGTAAAATATTAAAGAACTTAATTAACTAAATATCATTTTACATGCACGCGAAAGAAGCAAGGAACGAAATAATAACTTCGAAAGTTGGAAATGAAAAAAGTTTTCTTTTGGTTGCAGTCGTTGATTTTTCTTTTTGAATTTGTATAACATTCTGGACCCTTAGAATGCCTGCATTTCTATCTATAATTATTAATAGTCTCATCGCAATAAGCAATGTTCTTGCATAGAACGAAATAAGGATCCACGGCGACAAAACTACTTCGGACCCCATACTACAAAACAATGGAGTACTTCAAGGATACCCTACGAGTCCAATGTTTTTAATATCACCAGACCTTATATCACAAGAATACAAAGCCCGGCATGCAGAATGTATCTATACCGGACGACATTGTGATTGGTTCGCGTATTAAAGACGAACTTCAAGATCCAATTGACAGACTTGAAGAATACTGTCAGATCAACAGCCCGCAAGTAAATATGAAGAAAACCGTATTTAGGAAAGGAGATAAAGCCGCTGAAAAAGACAAGATTCAGTACAAAGGAGAGGTTATCAAATTGGTAAACTCTTTTAAGTACCTGGGAATCTCCCTACAAACAACAGAATTGTTCTTCCTCACTATTGGAGAAAGAACGATGGTTGTAATCAGATGTCTACACATACAAGAACTGACTAAAGTCCCTAGACAGCCCCCCCCCTAAAGACAGCAATGACTCTATTCTATACGAAATTATTACTTACTTCCCAGTAATAACAAACGGACTGGAGCAAATAAGGGAAAACGTGAAAGAAAAAGAAGCATGTCTCGAAAGTTCGAAATCTAGATTTCTAGAAGAGTACTAGAATAAGATCTTGATATCTCGATACCTTTCATCAGACAATGTCATTTTCTTTTCGATGTTCCCCGCTACGAAGTTATCTTTTGCCCCCCAGGCCGAAGCTTTCCTTAGTAGTCAAGATCAACTGTTAACTAACAAAACGGCGCTGAACCCAGAAAAAACTTCCGGCAATGTTTTTTTCTCAAGCGATCTCATACTGTTTTGCTAAAATCTTACTCTAGTAACGTCCATTAGCAACACAATCAGTCTGCGAGCTTTCCTACTGCTACTTCGCGAGGATTTAGTTTACGGCCATTTTTCCTATGCTTGCCTTTTCGTGCTGACTGTTTGGTTTATTTGATTCATCTCTCTTCTCATTCAGCATGACTTGTCTCTTCCCTTGTGTTTTAAGATTTCATGCAAATTAGCACACATTCGTTATTCTTGGTATTTTCCGATCGTATTTCGTTTAGATTATTATTGAAGTGATGATATTTAAGGAATAGTATTCGTTCATATAATAGTCTCTTTATATAAGCAATCATAATCAGTTTACTGATGCATTTGCTCTTTATGTTGCCTTGATTATCGCATCTTACTATATATAATATATTTATCCTCTTTAAATATTAAACAGCCCAACGACGCCGTGGGAGTCTTAGTTATTATTATTCTAACAGTTGGTGGCACCTTCTGGATATGACGAGCAGAACCCTCCTCCTTCTTGCCATTCTTGCAGCCGATACGCCAGAAAAACTCGCGCCGTTATTACAAACATATATATCTCGTATATCATACACCATTTTATATTAAACATTAAAAACATTAAATAGGAAATTTATTTGAAGCACGATGTCCGGGTGCAGTTGAAATGCAATCTTATGACACTACTGTTCGGCCGAATCAGTCGGCTGTTCGCGATCGACTTTTCTTCAGCCTATCACGGATACACTCCGACCCTCAACAACGATCGCCAGCGACTCTTCCTTCCTCATTCCTTTCCTAGACGCCATCTTGCGGGATTTCCTCCGTCTGGTATCTCCCCAACAACATCGATCCGGAAGGGACAATCTCTGAGCGCCAGACTGGTTTTTCGATATGTGAGGTAGTGTAGTGTACCAGTATGTAAATGTGTGTGTGTGTGTGTGTGTGTGTGTGTGTGTGTGTGTGTGTGTGTGTGTGTGTGGTGTGTGCGAAAGTAAGGGGTGATCAGATGACAAGGAAGAGGAAGGAAAAATCACTCCCGTTACTTGGCCATAGGCATTATTAAGGCATATACCAGCAATTGAAAAGAGAAACCACGGAAGATAACCAAACACAGCAGCCGGCCGCTAAAATTCTTATCCAGACAGCGGTTCAATTCGATATAGCTCTCTCGCTAGCCGCTAAAATCTGCCGCTGTCGGAACTCAAACCCTAGAACCTTCAGGTAAAAGTCACTGAAATGGCAAAGGATCTTGGTACTGACGCTCGCAGCGCTGAGCAATGGCGTGATCCCCTCCCCTCGTGAGAACTATCTCCGATGAAAGACTCCGGCCACACGTTGTTTCAGCACACTCTAGAGCCTAAACAGTTCATCAGCTATTTAAACTTAATGTATGCATTTTGTAGCAAATTGTTTCTATTTTAGTTTTTTAAATGACAACTATTTCTATAAAACGCATAGTTTTGAAGATTTAAGAGAAAAAACTAAAAACAGGGCGAAATATTTAGGGCTTTTGGTAATATTTTTCTGAGAAGCCGACATTTTTGCAGGTGTAAAACATCAAATTCTAATTCAACAACCTCGACAACATATAGATCCGTTGAGAAAAAATACTTCCGGAAGTTTTTCCTGGATCAGGCCGTTTTGAGTACCAGTTGACTGGACTATAAGAAAAGGTTCCTGCGCAAGTTTGTACGCAAATGTGGATGATGTAATGTTTCATATATCTAGTACTCTTTCCAGAAATCTAGATTTCGAGCTTTCGAGACAGTTCTTTTCTTTCGTCATTTTCCCCCTTATTTTCTCCAGCCGGTAAGCTTTCGACCAGTCCATGCGCAGTCGTGCTTGATAAAGACTAGGGAGCTCAGACGCCAAGGCAAAAATCGTGAGCTGTAAAAGTAACTCTATTGCGTTAGTGAGGTTACGTTTTTGTATGGCCAAAACTCACCAATTTATTTCACTCAATTATTCAGAATCGTTGCTCCGTAGCTTGGGGAAATTGAATCGGAGATATTCCCCAGGGCTTACAAACTAACACAGAGAGATTGCATATGAGTATATTGAACAACCCGCTTCACGCGAATAATAATTCAAGTTAATTTGATACGGTTCTGCCAACCTCAAAGTCGAGTCGTGGTCGCCAGAACGTGTAGGGCGCAATGGGACATTGACAGCTCTTCAGTGGTTATTTAAAATATTCCATCGTTAATGATCGTGTTCGTAAAATAAATTCGGCAGAACACGGATACAGTCTAACCGTACTCTGAAGGTACAGTTCCTGCATTCGCGTAGACAAAATCAAAGGAAATTTCCATCATTATCCTATATGGACAAATTAATTTCCCCCTTTTCTATACGACCATATGAGGTAGTCACTGTCCTTTGTTTTCCTTCATTTATTCTCATCACCTCCTCTTTTTAGCAGTTTTATATGGATGTACTCTGACACCACCAAGAACATTTGAAATACGTCCTTTACATTTACGATGAAATCGGATTCATCGATCGATTATTTCGTGTATTCGATCGCTTCAACTCCAAGGGTCATTTGTCTAGTAAGTTTTATCACGGGGGTGGCCGTGATCTTCCTTCTTGAGATAGTGAGTTCCGGCTCCGACCTACACTCGGCTTATGGGATTTTCCCCAACCAGATATCTCCCACCTGCAGGCGACCGCCCCAAGCGGAACAAGTTCTTAGCTTCCGGCGTGAGTGGATGTTAGTGTATGTGTGAGTAGATAAGGTGAAGATAGGACAAGGAAGAGTAAGGAAAGATTTCGCGCCATCCGTGGCCCGTTTATTAGGGTACAAAATAGCAGATTCCGACTCTGATTCTCGTGATTGTCAATACCGTCGTTATCCGAACAAAGAAACACCTTGGTGGACACAAAACTCACCATCGGTGAACATTTAAGACGGGCTGCGGGTAAGGCTTCACAAGTGACCGGAGCACCGAGAAAGCTGAGATCAACGTCAGAGAAACGAGACCAAGCATGCGGCATCTACCCATTACTGTGGTCCACTCCATTATCCTGCACGGATCGGAGATACGAGCAGACGCACTGGCAAGGGAACACCGCCGGCAACGCTTGAGTGCGGTACAGAGAAAAGGAGCACTGAGAAATACCTGAGCCTTTAGAACTGCGTCCGAATCTGCAGTGGCTGCAGTCATACACATCCACCGTCTTGCTCAGGAAACTCATCCACCAGACGAAGGCTGAACTGGGAAGCCGACGGGCCTATAGAGAAGCGAGAGTCTTAGTAATGGAGCACCGACAGAACACCTTGGAAAATGAAAACAGAGGAAGATGGACAGCACGATTCATCCCGCAGATAACTCGGCGTAAGCACGGCGAAGTCTCCTTTCATCAAACTCAGTTCCTCGCCGGTCACGGATATTTCCGAAAATACCGCCACCGAATGGAGAAACTAGGAAGTGAGGAATATGTGTACTGCTACACGCAAACAGATGACGCTAAACACACATTCTTTATCTGCGAGAGATGGGCAGCCGTCAGGTCACTAGAAGAACGAGTTGGAGCTATAACTCCTGACAACATCATTGAGAAGCTTAGCAACGAGGAAAGTTGGGGCGAGATATTACCAACGCGGAAAAGGTCGTCCACACCAAGAAACTAGAAGACATTCCAGGACAATAAGAACTTGAATGGATAAAAAGAAGCAAAATGAGTTAAGCTCCCAAGAGCATCCGTCAAGACGCCATTCCGATGTAATGCCATAGAATGGTTCCCCCCTCTAAAGAAAAGGAAAAAAAAAAGAGTTCATGGTTTTAGTGGGTGAGAGACCCATCCTTCTGAGTGTTCATTAGAATGTCCATTGTGTCCCACGAAAAAACAAAATAATAATAAACCGTTGTTTATTATAATTATAATATTATTATTCATATTATTATGATCATCATCATCATTAACTATCAGTGCCACGCTAATCTTGAATTTCTATGAGAAACAAAAACGTGCAGAACATTCGATTCGTCAAATGAACAGAACTCTTCTCTACGTCTGCATCCCCTCTCTATTTTTCTTCCTCTTCTTCTTCGTTATTATCCTAGCGTTCCTAAGTATGGACTCAATGAAAAATGAAATGTATTTGATTGAAAATTCCTCACAAACATCCACTCTGCCTTGATTGTGAGTACGCGGTTTCCAAGAAGGAAAGGGCGTACGCTTGACAATACATAGTAAAGGTTCGTTGGTCATAGAAGCGCAGAAGCATTACATTGCTTTGTAAGAAACGTATTCCAGTACCACGTCTTGCAAAGAAGCATAATGAAATGTTTCATTTCTACGTATATAAAAATGTAACGAAATATGTAAGAAATATAGACTTATAGATAAAATATGTAAGTATGTAATATGTATTAAAATTAAAAATAAAAATAGTTCCAATTCAGAGTGCCTCGTAAATTTTAAAAACGTAAATATTTTTTAGAGTATTGAATAGAGGCATCTTGTTTCTGTAAAGAAATATTCTGCAAAAATCAAAAATATTGTATTTACACGATAATAC
Organism: Gryllus bimaculatus; assembly: GCA_017312745.1. Taxonomy (NCBI): domain Eukaryota; kingdom Metazoa; phylum Arthropoda; class Insecta; order Orthoptera; family Gryllidae; genus Gryllus; species Gryllus bimaculatus. The sequence goes on along the minus strand of BOPP01000125.1, from coordinate 2,751,986 downwards.
ATTTCCTAATTACTATCATATTATTATTATTATTATTATTATTATTATTATTATTATTATTATTATTATTATTCTCGTATATGTCATTTACAACCCCGCCACACGTTATCTTCCGAGGCCTCGGAGAAAATAACGTGTAGAATTATGGGGATCAACTTTTTCATGGCTGTATCCCTTGATAAGACAACGTTGTTAGGCCTTGAATTATGAATAATGAGGTGATAGGATGATGAGGGGTGAAGTGACAATGAAAATCACCATGTCTAGGCAGAACTCGAACCTGCAGCCTCCTCGGCGCAGGCGGCTGCGTTACGAGGCCGACTTTATTATCGCTATTATTAATACTACTATTATTATTATTATTATTATTAGTGTTGTTGTAAAATATATTCCCGATTTCAACTACTTTATTTCAGAATATCCAAACCAAGACGGCTAAAAACTTATGACTCACTCTAGTGTGTAAAAAAATGCATGAATATTTAGTACCAGCTTCAGTATGTATCTAGTTTCTCTAGATCTGACAGACTAAAAAAAGTGCATTGCTCTTTAAATTATCTACTGCAAATAAAACTATATGAACATGTTACATAATAATAAACGTGCATTACACTATATGTGATCTGAACGAAGTATTTTCTATTTCTAGCGCGATATCTACGTTCAGTTAGAAAAAATTAACGAGTAAATAAAACACTAATTTTTCGATAGAGCCATAAATATTATTCTCCACACCACAATATAATACGAAATGCTTGAGTTTGCTATAAATAAAGTGGAGAGAGTTTCGTATTCAATGCGTAATTCCAATGTCTATATCTTCTTTTTGTAAACACACAGAAACGCGAGCATTCATTTCACCCTGAAAATCCCTTTAGCCGCAGTGGACTGTGATTCATCCCCTGACCTCTTTAATTCTATTCCGCTAAGAGATATTGTGACTTTCTCCGACAAACCTTCCGAGACATGAATAGCTTGAATGTTGCATACATACATCACTCCAAACCTAAAATGCTTCACCATTCATTTCAATGACATAACCAACGGCATGAAATTCACTGTCACAAAAATTGAAAGATCACGTTATTTTACACGCTCCGTGCACCAACAGAAAAACAATGGAAAGATATGTGGTAATGTAAAGTCTATCAATGTAGAAGCCAAAAGCACAAAAAATCTACGTTTGCTCGCATTTGAATGAAGCCCTTTAGAAATAAAATGAACAACACAGAATGAAATCAAGAGGAGGAAATAACAAGATACAAGTGAGTGAGTTCATCCATGCAATTGACCTCTGTGATCAGAGGTCAAAAAAAGAATTGATAACAAATTAACATTTTACTTAAATACGTTACAATAGCAAGAAAGATACAAAATTGTCGGCTCTCTTCATGGGGATATATTTTAGAATTATTGAAGGACCCTGCCGTCATCACTGTAATCTTTTTTAATATGATATCCTCGTATGAATATAACACTATAGCTCCTTTACTCCAAATACATTATCCTCATTTAATATACTTTTGTTCTCAACACGAGTGTATTATTAACATTTGTTCATTAATAAGCTTATTAGTAAATGTAGAACATGTTTTCCCTCTGCCGCTGACGGTAATCTTGCCCCTCTGGGTGGCGAGATCCGGCGACGATCTACCGTCAGCTACCGAGGTTTTCCCCAATGAAAGTGAAACGCCATTTTTGCTTTTAATGATGAACTAGGCCAAATTATTTATGAATCAATCACTCCTTTCATCACATTTCCTCTCACGATCACGGTCTTGACATAAATGCAAGATTCAAACATGACAGAATGTGAGGAAGTTAAGAGCTGGACTACTCCGCTTACAAGACAGTCACGAATTCATAATGTTCACTTCATACTTTGTATGACTACAATTATTGTAATTGAAATTAACTAAACTCAGAGCCTCCATGCCAACAACATTTCAGTAAACAGCTGATCTTGCTTCATTTAATACTTATGTAAGAATTTTAGAAGCGATCTGAACAGAAAATGCCACCGATTTCTAAGAATTTGAGGTAACTTAATCGAAATGTCATGCGATATTCCTTCTACGCATAGAAACATAGATATATATTTTTTCACCTTTAATGAATTTTGCGAAAATTTCTGTTTTTGCGAAAAATACACTCATTTCGTTTTAAAAGCACTTTCTCACGTACAAATGTTGAATCTTAACATTTCAATTAAAAAACTAGTGGAGCTAAAACAGCACGTACTTTCCCGCGTTTAGTAATGGTTATGTAATACTATTTATATCACATTTTTCTTCGAATTAACATATCTCAGTCATATTTTTTTGTACATCACATTTCAAATCGTAGAACATTGGTGTGAAAATTAAATAGTTTCAGGCAATAAATTTTTTATTCAAAACTTTAAATGAAAATATATTGAGAAATATATTTTTAATTTCGAAAAATCAGACATTTTAACAATCATGAGACGTGCATCATTCTCTTGAGCTTCCTTTACGCTATCAAAGATACCAATTTAATAAAATATGTTGTGCCTTCTTAAAAAAAAAAAACTTCAAAATTTATTTTTAAGAAATATATTTTATCATGAAGAGGAAAATACTCTCTTTAATATATTAGTTGTAAGAATACTTCGAAAAACATTAGCATTTTTTCAATTTTCTAAAAATCAGCGCCTTTAACGAACATGAGACCTACACATGATCCAACAACATTTAATCAAAAATAATGGAGCCAGTTTTTGAAAATTGGAAAATGTCCCAGGGGGTTCATGTAAAGTATCCCTTAAAATTAAAATGTTTCAAATTCACGCGGCATCAGCCAGATCGACAGGGGGATACCAATTTTGGAGAAAATCGGCTGATCGGTTTAGACTATTGTAAGAAACGAATAAATAAATATGAAATAATAAACCTGTTCTAACTTACGTAGCATCCACCTGCCGCAAAAACTATTAAAAATTACCATCACGAAGCGTAGGATTTACGGTGCGTGCGAATAACTTTGACGTCCAACTACTCCAAAAAAAATCATAGTTTTGAAAAATTCAACAGGATCTTATTTGAAAATCTGATTTGATGAGCACATTCATTAAGAAAAAAGTGTATTTTAATAATTGTAGTTGTAGGAAGACACCGCCAAATATTTAAATTTTTTTAATTATCGGAAAATCAGGGTTTTCAACCAACTTCAGACCAGCACCATATTCTTAAACGTCCTTCAAACTATCCACCAATAATATTTGTACAAAAAAATATAGAGCTGTTTTTGAGAGAAGTTGTTTAAACAAAAGTTTTTAATTTTCCATATTTCAGGCAAAATTACGAGAAAAATACTCAAAATTTCGAAAAATTGTACATGATCTTATTTCAAAATGTATTTTTAAGGAACAGATTCCATTAACGGAAAAAATATCGATCATTAATGTTTCAATTGTAGGAAGACTCCGACAAAAATTGAAGTTTTGCAATTTTTTAAAAATCAGAGTTTTTAACGAACGTGAGACTTGTACCATTCTCTTACACGTCCATCACCGTCTCTAACAAAAAGACTCACAAATGATGGAGCCATATTTTTGAAAATTTGAGAAATGTTCCATGTACTTTACCCCCCAAAATTAAAATATGTTTCAAATTCCAAGGACCGCGACATCAGCCAGATCGATTGGAGAATAAAAATTTTGGAGAAGAACGGCTCAACGGTTTAGCGGCTAGCGTTGTTCACTGACGGACAGACAGACATTTTGCCGTCATTCGATTTTACGGTATCAAGGACCTTCAAAACATGGATTCTGGCTACACCACGATTTAGAGGATTTCCCTCCCTAAATTTAGCAACTGGATTTATGGAGAAATTTTCGTTATAATTATTATTTAGTTATATTTTTGGAAAAATTTCGTTACCAGAGCCCTAAAAAAAACATTTTCTGCTGAAAATTTGCCTTCTTTTTCTCATATTACATAACCTTTCTCCGTAAAAATACTTTCGGATAATCATGAACACAAATAAAATTGTATCTCAGCATCAACTGACTTTAGCCTGCGTCATTCTACACAATCCATAATATGACATCTAATTCAGTTGCGTAACTCAAGTGGTTGGATGTTACCGAGGCAATCGCAGTGGTGGATCGAGTCCCTACATCCCCCCCCCCCAAAAAAAAGGTCCAGAGAAAGCAAATTAAAATGGTAAAAGTGCAGGAAAGATAAAAATGAGAAACACATGAAAAAATTGTAGAAACATCTAAAATATAAAGAAAAAATAACCGCACGTTCTGACCTTAGCATTTTAGTTACGAATTGTAATCTTTATTCTCGCTGCATTCTACCCTGTGTTGCTTATGGAAAATGTCTTCGACTGTTCTCCACAGGCGCGTGACAACTCATATCTCTTTCTTATTTCGCCTCTCCGACACAGCTAGGCGGTGTTGGCTTGACCATAGGCTTCACTAGCGGTGCACAGGGACTTTCACGTATTGGAGTGAGGTCGACGCAACTTGAAACAGTGCTGACGGAGTAAGATCTCTCTAGGTGCTAAGCGAGTGATTGAGGGTGACTGTGACATTTCGCGCAATTACAGTGTGCCCGAAACAAAAAGAATAGGGTGTGGATCGCTTACATGCGCCTGGAGACGGCTCAAGAAGACAAAAAAAATAATTAAAAAGAATAAGAAGAAAAGATAAATAAATCTAATAAAAGAAAAAGTAGAAGAGTCTTGAGACATTTTGTGAAATCCTGTAGACTTTCTTCAGTCCTGGACAGTATTGTGTCATGGACAGTAAATTGATATCAGGCGTTTTTCTTAAATTCTCTCTGTTGACATTGACACCCTAATATTCGTCTCTTTGCAGCTCTGAATTCAACGATTTTAATAACAAATTATGACTATTTTTAATTTAAAACTGTAAAGTAATCATTAAATATTAAACTTAATATTTTAATTTTAGTTTTTTCGCAATTTACCTTGTTTATAACATTATCTTTGTGCTTATATATATAATTAGCTTGCAGTTAGCTTGAGTGTGATCAAATCTTAGACAGTTTTTACATTGAATTGGTAATTTTTGGTAGAATCTAGTAAATACCCTATATAAAAATCTATCTAACGCTAGAATGCTCCTTCCCTTGTTGTTGTCCTCTAAATCTACAGCACATGTTGTTAATGGTTTTCTGTCTCTTCCGTGAATGCGAGTTACTTTGATTACTGGGTAGTTTTTCACTAGTTATTGGAAGATTTCTATTTCACTATATAATGTGTGAATATCTTCAATTACAGTTGAAAATGTTTTTATGCTTGGATCACGAAAGTGGGGTGGTATTCTATGCTGTTTTCGTTGTAAAATTTACGAAGATCTCTAAAATCTTCCATTGAATTAAGTTTAACTTTCACTTTCACGTATGCTTCTATTTTTGTTGTGAAATCTTCTTTAATGTCATTTATTAATAGTTGAAAATTTTCCGCTTTGTGTATAATTATTGGAGGAATTTTAATCACCGTTTCCGCGGAACTGATATGTTCATCATCATCTGTATCGTTGTTTAATGTTTGGAACCTGTTGCCTGTGGGGATAGCATATCGTGAAACATCCAGTTTCTTGTCTTTTGCGCTCGCTCACTTTGTTCTATTGGGGCAGGTGCACTGTGTTGCAAGGGCGGCCAACTAGAGCATTGGCTGTGTTGTACTTACGTTTGAAGGTCCTGAAGTTGCTGTAGCAATTGTACCAGTTGTTGGTGCTGTTCCTGAAGTTGATGCAGCTGCGCCTGTATTTGCTGATGTTGCCGATCTATGATGAGCTGTTGTTGGTACTCCAATGAATGTTGCATGGCGCCGGGCGTAGTGTTGTTCACGGCCTGCATCGCTTCTTTGATGCTCTGCCCGAGGTCAGAGCACGGTAAATCGCTTTTATCAATTTTCACTATTGGTTAAAGAGATGGAATTACTTTCGAAAACACTATGGTCACTTCACGAGCACTCGCACCTCACTGAGTGCTCAGCTTGACGCCGACTGAACTAACAAGGTAGCGCTGCGGACACAACCTCTCGCCACCGCTGTTAGCGCTGAACTCGCGTGAGCTCTCGTTGCCACACGTCTGTGATTGTTAATATTCGAAAAGTATATTTTGTAAAAACAGTGCAATCAGAACGTGGGAAAAGCCAAGCTGGAGTGCGCAAGATCTGACCTTGCTGACTTCGTGTACGTGGGTCGACGCACCTAGTCGGAAAACGGATGTTATGAATTCGTTATGAAAACCTTCATTAATGTTTTCTTCTGTTGTGCATTATTTCAACTTTCAAAAGAATTGTTAAGAAATTATTAAATAAAATAAAAGTATTGTGATTTCTCCTAAGAATACATGTTTTTATTTCATTTCCTTTGCAACACGATAGACTCCCCAAATTAAAATTTAATAAAGGTATTTAAGAACACATCTCCTCTGAAATCAATGCCATTTCGAACAGCCAAGTGAAGCATATATCCCTCCGTATTCCTCCGGCGTACAGTCGTAACATTGTAATAATGTTATCAAGTGTGCGCAGTTGTAGCACCACTAGTTTAAGCTTACATCGCAAACATTTTTTAATTCAATTTTTATCTAAATGAATAATTTAAAACTTGTATTATTGAAAAACATTTTAATATTTCTCAGATATTCAGGGACCCGTATTTGCTGAGACTTAAAAAAATTGGTTCGGCAACTGCACAGAAATTCCTATTACTCAACCAAGGCGCAAATACTCGTAAATAAGGGAATTATTAGGTGCATGTGAATTTGCCGGACAGGAACAATTCAATTTTGAGAACATATTGTTCGTTACCTGCAATGGTGACACGAAGTCAAAGGTAACCAGATCATAAAAAAAAGAAAGGGGCCATGTACCTTTTTTTTACTCAAAACGGGTCGTGTGCACATAAAAGTTTCGCCTATCTCAATTAAGATTGCTTGCTACGTCGCGCAGAAACTTGCAGAAGCAGAATGTTCGGATTATTGCATTTCTCGGTACGGATATCGAACGTGAAAGCTCATTTTCCCTTCCTAGAACCACCACTGAATCTCTCCGTTCTTGATTTCAATAATCTGCGAAACTCTCTTGTTACGCGTTACATGAGCGTATGGTTAACTCCGCTTACTTACCCAACGGAATACATTTATGATAAATTTAAAATTACTGACGGCCATTAATGGCGATTAGTGGTCACAAAAACGGAACACTTTGACGTCCCGGTTTCCTTTCAAAACAAATACGGGGCAGGGACTCAGAAAAAAGGTCTATCCCGGCTAATACGGAACGCATGATCACCTTAAACTTGTGGTGCAACAGAATGGTACAGACTTTCTCGCACTAAGTTTCCTAATTTCTTTGATCTGCAATAGCTTTTCCGTCTGTTCAGCTGCCATCTAACGCCGCCCAAAGTACATTTCTTTTCCAATCTTCTCAATTTTTCGGCTTCCTAATGGTATAACCGAAATATTAGATAAAGAATATTATAGAAGAGTAAAATCTCGTCCTACATGGGAATTTTTCGGCTTACATTAACAGTGTATTTACCATTATCAGTTCCAAAAGTTTGAAGAAAATCTTTGGAGCAGTTTTTGAGAAACGTAAGAAAAGTTTGGAGTTTTCGAGACACTTTATTAGACACGATTTAAAGCACTCGATTTAACAAATTCAATTATGTATACAAATCGCCCCTAATGTAAATATTAACGACGTGAGAGAAATGTCAAAAAATACATTTTTGTAAATGTGAAAAATAAAAATAAAATAGAGAAAATAGCGTGTCATCTTTTACAGTATATTGAGCACTTTTTTTACCAAAAGTTTACAGAACAAATTTGGAGCCGTTTGAGAACATTTTTGTTTCCGCAATTTATCAATATTGCACGAAAACTACAAAAATTTTCATAAAAATACATATGACTTTAATGAAAACTATTTCTCAGAAACAACTGTCATTAAAAGGAAAAATCTCTATCTTCAATTTTGGAGTTGTAGGGAGACTCCAAAAAATGTTCGAGATTTTGCACTTTTCGAAACTTCAGAGTTAAGTTAAGTAAGACCTATGCCACCTTTAGAAGTGCATTTCACTAAATTCTTACCAGAAATTTAAAGAAAAAATGGGTTCCATTTTAGTGAAAATTTTGAAAATGTCCGAGAACTTCACGTAAAGTACATTTAAAAATTAATGTTTTTCAAAATCGCTGAGCTTTGAGTGAGGCCAAATCGGCAGGGGTTTATTCAGTTGGAAAAGCTACGTATATTTTAGGCGCTAGTGTTGTTCACAGATGGCAGACGTTTTGAAGGAAAAGGACGAAAGGGAAAAGAAAGAGCAGGGGGAAAAATCAAGGAACCCCAAAACTTGTATTTACGTTGAAATCTCGAAATCGATTTTCCGCCGCATTACAGAACTTTCCCTATACTACATATATTACTCCGTATATACGTACGTATACGAGAAAGTAAAAATCAGACGCTGAGATAAATGATTTTGAAGTTCTCACCTTGTGTTGAAATACATCATTCTTGCACTCCCACTTTAGCCATTTATTGACGAATTACTGTCCTGAACGGCAAGCTGCTGTAGACCAATTTACAGTTCAGGAGTGTATTAACACAAAATGTTTGTAGTTGTGCCACTATTACAGCCCACGAGTAATATACGTGACTGATTCTCTCCTGTCAAAATATAATCGTTATAACTGGCGTATCTGGTATATGAATTCACAATTAAAAAAGGAAAATGAACACATTTATAAGTCTACAAAAAGAGAAATAGCTACATTCCGTTGCGATGCTACTACTGGACTTTTCGTTTTTATTACACAGAGAAATATTTTATAGTATTCTGAATTATTGCATTGTGTTGCAATAATCACTTCGAACTCAATAATATTTTGTTAAGACGGGGAGAGTTTTGAAATAAGGTTGGAAGTATTGATATTAAAAAGACATGACAATAAAATAAAATTCATAAGTGAGAAATAAAGTTAATTACTGATTGTTAGTGCTTCCGGTCACAATTAAAAGGGTCATTGGTCCCGTAAGTGTAGTGCATGTTTTGTTCTCGTGAGATGGCGGTGATCTTTCCATCGCTGTATGGTGATATCCGGCGCCGACCTACCGTCGGCTAGCGGGGGGTTCCCCAACCAGGTATCTCCCAGCTGCGGGACACCGCCCCAGCTGGGACAAGCTCTAAGTTTCTGACCGGTCTCCCGGGATTGTGTAGTGCGTGTTAGTGTGTGTGGAAGGGGAGTGGATATGAGAAGGAAGAGGTTGGAAAGATCGCGCGCGGTCCATGTCCCGTTTGATAGGGTGCTGCTCCCGTATTCGCCTAGTGTTGATCGGAGGAACCACGGAAAACTATCGATCAGAGCAGCCGGCCGCTGCAATTCTCCTCCAGTCAGTGACTGAATAAAGTAAACTAAGGGCTTCAACCAATGTATTTTAAGGATATGCGTTCATAAGGAAATAAAGGAGAGGAACAGTTTTTTGATTTTGAGGGCCAATGACAAACAACAAATACTTTTACAGACTTCCTTTATTTATTTTAACGTGAACATTTGAGAGAAAGCAACTTACCCTTTCAGGTGAAAATAACCATTTCGCATTAGGGGTTATGCTCAAGGTTACCTACGGTCGATGTCCTAGAGATGTTGACTGCAATGCCATGACGAAAACAAAAATATACAACAACACACTTCACCGAAAATGAAAATGGGGAACTCATTGGAAGCTACAAATTCACTACCTGAATCACGCATTTTTTCATTTATAGATATTTATTGTTTAACGAGATAGAAATCATTTTGTCGGCCTTCTGCTGGACAATGCAAACAAAATGAAAGGTGACTTACACTCAAATATGTAATAAACGAAAATTTAAAGAGATGAAGATTCCGTGACTAAACATAAAATATAATTAACAAGCGATGATTAAACAGACTCATGAAACAAATTGAAGAGCAACATCTATCTGAAATCGAATAAAATTGGGAAACAAATATGGAAAATAATTGCATGAAAACGCCATGGAATTGCTGAGTCATACATCTACACCTTCTACCTCCTACCAATTTAATAATGATGTTCCATCTTTTTATAAAATATGGAAGAACGTCATTTGAAGAGACTTCACCAAATTTTACTTTTATATTTCGCTCGACATCAATTCTTTTTATTGTGGCAAAGTGTATAAAACATATTAACTGCTCTCTGCTCTATCAATGACTACTATCATCGGATTTGCAAGTGGAAAAGATATTTTGATATGAGTTTAACTGAACCAGATTGACAGGCAATTCTTTCACATTATTACTTCTCTCAACTTCGATACATCGTACCAAACTCGAAAAATATGCCTTGCAATCAAATGCGTCAAGTAACACAAAGTTTAAAACCTAAATGAATATTGCCAAAATGACGCAATAATATGTAATTCGTAAGGATTAAAAGTGCTGGGCAGTCCTGTAATTTCCTTCCTAACATTACTTATCAGATAGATGCACACGGCAAACAAAAGCACATAGCAGTATCAACTTAAGGAAAGGATAAATGAAATCCATGCACTTGGGTCTTTATGCAATATGGAACATTCCCTATCTTAAATTGTAAGAACTGTAACATGTAAAAAGCACATAACTGTCTGACGGCAGGACTGAATGAGATCAATGACATTCCGATAAAGAAAGCAGTCTTCTCGATGTGGACAGTTTTACACAATGTTTGTGATACGTACAATAAGATCCAAAAAGAAAATCTCCACCTACTTGCTAACTAGCGGAGAGTCTCCCTTCTCGATTGGGATAGTTCCCTTCCGTCAAACCTGAGATATTTAAAGTCTGCCTAAGCCGACCTGCAACTATTCTGAACGTACCGTAACAAGACTCGGAATGCTTATTTTTTAAATATTTCCGAACTTAACAACGTAACATCATTCTCCAAAAGTTGTTGCAAGTATAAATAAAATTGAAAGGCACGCTTTCTTAAAGAACAAAAATATAGTGCTCACTTCTCTACACTTACCGTTGACGGCATCTTCTCCACCAGCATTTAAATAAAATTAGAGAAATAATGTAAAAAACATTTGTGCACCTTAAACAGCGAAGGCCAGGCATATTCAAATCACTTCCACTGATAGATCTCTTATGCCCCTTTGTTGGTCGTAACACACTTTGGTTGGTCAGGGGCTGAAAACCGGACGAAAAATCTGCTGATTCAATTTACGCAGATATTGCCGTTTCAAAATTTCCTGTAAAAGTGCAGTAAATATGAAATAAAGTCTTAAAAAATGTGACAAAAAGATATGTTAAGAGTAAACTTCTGCAACTTACTATTGAAACGAAAATATATCATTGATAATAATCTAGAAAACTCCAATGTAAAAGGAAAAGTTGGCAAAATGTTACAAGGCAACAAAAATGGGAATAAAGCCAAGCATTAACACAATAGTTCATGGCGTGTGCACATGTTATTTCATTAATGGTAGCAGAATCAGAATTTCTCACGACAACCTGTTATTGTCAAGCGCACGAAATAAACAATGTAAAAAAAAACGCGGGATATTTTGCGGGCTACACGAAATGTACATACTTCTGATGAAAACAATAGTAACAAAGTATTACGAGGGATTTAACAGCAAGTGATGTTAATACCAAATATTACTGTTGTTTATTTACACATTTGTTTACTAAATTTAACTATATATAATGGGATATCGTCGTACTGCGAAGGAATCAAAATGCTATTTTTAATGATCAATACTGTTTTTCTTTGTTTTTTATTTAGAACTTTTGCATTTTGAAACACTGCCACGTGAAATTTCTCGGTGTCAACCAACAAAACCAGAGGCCAAACGACTACCGTAAGTCAGAATTACAGCGATATCTAAAGGTCGCAACCTGAACCACCTGCTGGTCGCGTTCTCAGTTTAGCCACACCAGCGCTACCACACGGCACTCATGCAAACTAAATCAAAATACCATTCATTACGTATTTCAGGATTTCGCTGCGATTGACATCATTGGTTAATAAATGATACGTGAATATAGGTTATACTTCAAAAAAGTTGAATCACGACTATACATGTAGATGATTTTAAACACATGCACATAAATTGACATAATTAATCCGTCAATACAAGTACAAGGACTACGTCAGTTGGTGAGTAATTACGTCAGTCAAACGTTATCTAAGATATCTTCAGGATACCACATCAAGCCCGAAATATGAATTGGACGGGGAGAACATTCATAAAATAGCAAACAATACATCTCAAACGTAGATTTGACAATATATAAAACACTGGTGATTGACATATTCAGAAATTTGAGTAATCTTTTGTCTTCAGTGTGAATTGATGGCAAATTGGACAGTGCAGTTGCGACTGCAGATATTCTTAAGTCCTAGAATCCACACGTATGGGCATTTGCCAAGAAGCGAAAACATCTTGGCTACTGAATTCTGCAGGAAAGGCGCTCGTACGCATTTGACGCAATGCGTGTACAGAGATACGACAGAGCCAGACATAAAATAAAACGACCAAGATAAACGTCCGGCACGTGGAATTCGTCCCCGCGGCCGCCCTATACGTGCCAAAATAATAAACCAGTGACTCCGCATGTCACTATCAGAAATTCCGCAACACTAACAAACTGCACAATTTCAAGCAATTGGAACAGTACACGTAACTTACGGTTTCAGACATTAAAAGTAAACTATGAACATTAAAACTTCAACTATGCACACTTGCGAACTCTTTACATCCACTTCAAATGCAAATTTTGAATTAGCTCTCCTAACTTACCAAACTATCTTCACCATGTGCGCATAGCCGTGGTCTGCCCAACACGCGCTTTATCACCTTTTTTACAAAGCACAATAATAGGAACACTAAACACACGCGTTACTCAGCAGTGTAGTTCCTGGTATTCTTTAGTCAGGAAACGGGACCTGGAACAAAGGGACAGCTGTGTAATATACCCTAATAATGTATGTTTCAATTACACAAATTATATTAGGATTGCCCTGGGTCCTGGAAAGTAATGGAAATAACACTGGACATAGTACTTCTGAAATAAAATTTCGTAGAGCCCGTACATCAGTACAAAAAGTAATTTTTAAATAGCTCGTTTTTTTATTCTCAAAAACCCGACTAGAAGATTTATTTCTACCAATATTCATTCTTAATTCCAATTAATATGGTCAACTGTTATCATTTGAACTTAATAACCAAATGAATCAATTTGAGTTCGCCGCCCACATTCAAACCAAAAGTCAATAAAACTGCGTCCGCGTAGAAGCAGGCCCCTCCACGATTGAAACAAAAATGGCGCCTACAGGGCGCATGACATAGATACTTCCCAACCTATTAATTCTGCCAGAACATAAACGTGTGTTTTTGGGAGCATTGGTGTCTGATATATCGGGAGATATTGAAGCTAAAAGCGATCATTTTGGATAATAAAAATGAAAATCTATTAATATATTATTTGTTCGATTACGGATCAGTTTCGTTTCCAAAATAAAAACATTGTCAAGTACTCCCGCATACGCATTAAAATTGACACGAAACATCATAAACCTCTAGATAAATAACAAACGTTTCCAAACAAATGCCGATTCCTGGCGACCGTTCGGACGTCATCATGCTTACTTTACGAACAGATACGAGTTAATTTTATTCTATTAATTCCTCCCGAAATTAGTGAAAGTAACGATAGATCTACACGTGTCATCACTGGTTCGTTATGATGCCATTTTATTTTCTGGTTTAGACACCATTTTGTCAATGGCATGTGCATTGGTTGAAGTTCATGTCCAATGTGGTTCCTGCTTTCTTCCTCTTCCTCTCACCAGTCTGCATCTATTTCTATCAGCATCTTTCATTTTCCGATAATATTGCATATAATCAAAAGTTTTGACCTTTCAAGTAAATGATAAAAAATTGTAAATGTGTAAGATAACTAAAAATTAATCAGCCAAACGATAATTTGAAAAAAGGAACACATAAGAATACTAAATTTTATGAGAATATTAAATTTTGATCACACAAGAATGTTAAAATTTGCAGTATCTTTGACAATAGTAACAGAAACTGAAAAACCTTTAATATTTTCCCAAATTATTTTTTAAAAAAATTCAAAAATTGTAAGGAAACTTCAAAAAGCATGACCCAGACAAATACTATGTAAACTGGTGTCAATTTTTTAAATGCCTCGCAGCACATATCACAAAGAACAATACACAGACATTAGGTTTTAAAAATATACAAATTCCATCACAAATGGTACACTTTACTTTGGGAAGAAACATGAATAAATCAAATATCTAGATTAGAACACAGAGAAGCAATCAAGGTAAAAACAAATTCATAAGAATACATTGCCTTTTGCCAGTTAAAAAAAAAGCCTCTAAAAATGTGAGGCTCTTTCAGACAAATAGAAAAACATAAAATTCCACAGCACAAAAAGTGAATTTTCTTCACATGATTAAAACATGAAAAATAAAAGTAATACATAATGAACTATTACATTTAAAATTCATGTAACCACCTAATTTAAAATAGTACTAAGTTAATTCACAGAAAACTACAGGGAATAGCAATAAAAAATTGTATAAATCTAAAACAATTTTTCTAAATAATTAATGAGATCAGAAAAAGTAAGACTACTATCTTTGTACGATGCAAACTGCATTATGTAGAACATTAAATAAACTAGATTCATGGCACTTATTTGATGGATTGACAATTTGTTGTCACCATTTAATTAATGACTAAAAAATTAATAATGAAAAGTATACAATACAATAGAGCTTTGTAACCAGAATGTAGATATGTTCAATGACTTGGATTTTTCAGAAAAAATTCTAATAATGACATAAAATAAAATTCAATAAGGGAGCTTTTCACAATTTCTTGGTAAACAAACAATTGCATGAAAGTTTCCAAAAGAAATTTGGGACTGATTTTCAGACTTCATTAAATCCAACATTTATAATAGATAAGCAAATATTTTCAGAAGTCTTCATTCACAATTCTCCAATTCTTAAAAAACATTATAAATATGATCTCTTAAAAGGGAAGGGGAATATTCCATTTAAAACAAAGAGATTTCAAAATAAACAATTGTCAATTTTCCCCTCCAAGTAAAACAAAGATTGACATCTCTTCCAGACAGACAAGGTTTTACTCAACAGTTAAGCACATGAAACTTGTAGTTAAAAATTATAACCATTACTCAAAAGAGATTTAAAAAAATAAGTTTTTGAATTGTGCTACTGTTCACTAACATATCTATGACTCAACATTACCCACAAAACTTGATCAACAAATTTTTGTAAGTCATATCACCCCATATGTGTAAAGTGAAATATTTTTAGTGAGGTGTTAATCCTCTTGAAATAACTATTCACTTTTGAGTACAAGACTGCAAGAACAGTATCTCTAAGAATATTACAAAACAATATATTGTATGTCACATCATTTGTTAGCCTGAATAATAAATTCTGACAAAGTGGTTAGTTGCTTAACTTCTCAGAGACAGGTTTTCTCTTGAAAAATTAATCCTGAACACTTGGGGAAAAAAAAAAAAAAATCTTTAGAAGACTGAAATACATACCCATTGAAAAAAAAAAAATTATAGGTTCCCTAAATGTATTCACTAAGTTAGTTACTCTGAGCATACCAAGCAGTATCAACATCAATGTAATGAATAGCAGGCTAAAGGGAAAGATGATTACATTTCTGGGCACTGATTCCAGAGTTCCCTAAACCAGTTTCATTATTTTAACCCATGCCTACAAACAATGGAATACATTGCCAAATAATGAACTTCCTTTCTTATTTCTAGATCAAATTAAAGATTAAATGGGCAAGTTCATTAGAACAATCTTAATTATGTAGAATATTCCAAAATCTATCAAACTGCAAATTATTACAAAATTTAATTTAAATCCTAGCTGAACTTATATCCAATCAGAGAGAAAACATTTTGTTAAAATGCATTTAAGCTAGGTTGTTATCATCTTCATAAGGATTTACCCAAAAAAGCAATTGTAATATTTTATTATTTTACCCATTTCTAGCCAAGTGATGAATTTCAGATCCTCATTATCAAACAAATGACATCCTAATGTGGAAAGACATGCCCAAAGTAAATTAAATAATCTGGTAGGAATTTATTTTTAAAAATTAATTAAAAAGTATAGATCAAAAAGGAAAGCATTTAAATACTTTAACTGTAAACTTACAATAAAAAATCAAACGTACATCTTTGCCCAAATTTAGAACACTAAATTTCAACCCAACCTCCCAATGCGTTACCAAAATTAGAATTACTAGGCATTTTGCTCCAACCCATTAAAACAAATATGAGTTAATTAATTGAATTGAAAACACTTACATCAGCAGAGAAAAGTTTGGAAACAGTACAACCTTCTCAAATGCAATTTCAAACTACTAAGCTTGCACAGCTGTGTTACAGACCTAACAAAAAAAAACAGACTGAAGTTCAAAGGATTTTTTCAAGAAAAAATGTTTTTACTGAAAACTTTCTCTTTGCAGAGTTTATTTTTCAAGCCAACATACCACATATTTCCTGCTCCACCATGTGATTAGGATATCTGATGTAGACTAATGAGGAGATGTATAAAAAAGTAAAATAAATAATAAAGTGTGCCAGTAAACAAATCTTCTAATGTGTAGTTGGTAAAACTGTATGGTTAAACAAAAGGTATCCCTTTTTCGAAATTGTACATCTTACTACATGATGTGCTTTATTCAAGTAAGACTCCATACACATAAAACAGTGCTACCATAAATGCAACATATGTTCCACCAACACATTTTTGCCTTGAATACATTTTATGTCCTGTATCTGTAACATGTCTAATACTTTTCCCTGTATACTCTCTGTGAATTAAACTTTACAGATTCATAATAAAAGACTGACCCAAATATCAAACAATGTAAAATCTTAAAAGACTTCTTCCTGAAGACAAGTGTACTTTTGCTCCAGAAAATGCTTTATGTACTAAAAATTACTCCATTAAAGAGCTAAGCGTTTCAACAAAATCAAAAGATTGTTCATAACATTAAGATGTTATTGTTTATATCTGGATGATGCTAGCAAAATATGCATACTTAAAATTTCATTTAAGTAAAATTTGAGTAACTTTTGTAACAACTGTAATTAACAGAAACAATCAACTCTAATATTGCATTTCAATAAGAAAATAATGTGCCTGAAGGAAACTTGTTTTATCAACATAACCTTTGGAACTTGGGTATATTCAGCAGAAATCAGTCTTCATATTTACTGCTGCTTATTTTATCAGACTAGATGTTTCACTACTCTCTCAAGATATAATCCATAAGAAGAGTTGAATGCCTGAAATGCTTTTCAGAGGAAAATAAGAAGTGATGACCATAAAAAATGTTTTTGAACAGTTGATTACACAGTTGATGACAAACATTAGGGTTGATTTTAAGGACATCAATGTCAAGAACCCATCTTCTGGTATATAATTACATTTCAACAATATACTCTTTTATATACTCTATAGAAGCAAATAAAACTATGCTATATCACACAAACACACACTTTAACATACAATGCACTAGTCTTCAAGTAAGATTAGGAGCATTTGCAATGAAGTTCACAATTCTGGTATGATTTTACTGAACTACATGACACAGAATAATTAAAACAGAGATGATTACAATATTAACAATTTTTTTACAACATAAAACAGATGACTTAAGTTATTATAAATTGCATCTTACATCTAGAAATGTATAGGAATATTTTCAGTTACACTATAAGTGTTAACATTGTGACTCATCTCTTCAAGAAAGCAAAATCATCCTTTCTCATTGCAACAGAAAAGTGTACATTACTCTTATATAAAATAAAACTGATTAGTTCCACATTGCTTAGGTCAACATTTGTTGATGTCCAATTAATAAGCAATGAGAAACAACATTCAGGTACTATATACAATGATGAAATGCATGTAATCACTTCATCAATACAATATACTGTACAATATGATTATGAAATCAAAACAAAAAAAAACAATAAAACATGAGGCACATCATACAAACATTCTTCACTGAACATATGAAGAATAATCCACCACTGCATTTTTCTTCTTAGCTGATAAATGTCCTTCGAGAACTTCGCATTAGTATTGCAGCAACCAATGCACAAAAACTGACATCTCGCACAGAATCATTTTGCACATTCCTTAAAAAAAGATATACCTAGGAGCATCTATAATCAGAAATGTAGTGTAATGTGAAACGAACTACATAATTATCACTTGTCAGATATGATTAGAATAAAGAAAAAATAATACAATTTTCTGAAGAAAAGATTTTGTACCTGTTTTAGCTGCTGAATGACCTTCACCAACCAAAATGTCTGGGATTGTTTCCCCGGAAAGGTGGTCGAAATCCTCCACGATGACCTCGAAACGAGTCCATGGGAGGACGAAAAGGAAACCGAGGAGGTGGGGGAGGAGGAGGGGGTGGAGGCACTTGTGGACCTCCTCGTCGAGGACCCCAACCTGGCCGACCTCGGTGGTTGAAACCACCTCGAGGACCACCTTGTGGTGATGAAGGCATGGGAGAGAAGTTCTTCATGAAAGATCCACCACGTCCTCTGCCTCTTCCCCTATCAAAACTGTTCAATCTCTCAACTTCATGAACTTCAAACTCTGGAATATTATCATTAAGCCAGGGCTCTTGAGAATCACTTTTCTCAGGGGTCCATTTTTTATCAGCATTTGGCTGATCACTAATGTCTGAAACATTTTGAGGTTCTTTATCACTCCCAGATTCTAATGGACTATTTGGAGTAGAATCTTGGTTTGAATTCCAGGGTGGAGGAGGTGGGGGAGGAGTAGCTGTTAGAGGCCTGGTATTAATATTTTCAGAAGAACCTTCACTAACGGGTTCTGCATTTGATACAGGTTTCCATGGTTCACTAGTTTCAGCTTCTGGCTGTACTTCTTTGGAAATAGGAATAGGTGGTTCTACCGACATTGCATTTTCTTCAACTACTTCAGGAGGGGGAATTTCATTTACATTTTGTGAAAGGTGAATAAGTTCTGTTATTGGACGAATTCGAACAGAATTGAACTGAGGAGCTAAAGGTGGAGGGGGAGGTGGTGGAGCAAGCAAATTTGGCCTCAGGTTTCGGGGGGAAGGGAAAGGAGGTCTTAGGGGAGCAGGAGGAGGGAACCTCATCATGCGAGGGGAATGAGTACCTCCTCCAATGGTAGGAATTCTCTGGCATCCATAAACTCTATTCCTTGACCTTGAAGGATCTTCTTTAATTTCGTTCAGAGGAGAGCTGGCCAGGAGTTTTGCTGGACTTGTTATATTAAAAGATATGGTTGACTTTCCACTATTCATGTCAGTCACAATATTTTTGATAGGAGACATTTCCGTCTTCATAACAGATATGCCCTCAATTCCAGAGGAGTCTACTCCTTCTTCATCACTCATTTCCATATCAACACTTTCTACATTGTCTTGTAACTCATCTGAAGATTTAGGCTTTGGTCCCTTCAATCTGTAATCTACATCATCATCACTCATCATTTCCTCTCCTATTGCTGGATTACCTTCCTTTAATTTTCGAGGTAACTGCGATCTATAATCCTGATCTCCCCTGGGCCAAGGTAAATTTGGAGGTGTAGGAGGAGGAGCTAAGGGGGCATGAGGCTCTCTCATAGGAGACCCAGTCAAACTAATTAAATTACGATGATCCACATCCTTCTTTCGATGTACTACAGAACGATGATCTATGTCCTTCTTCACATGATTTGCGGGAGTCATATGCATTAGAAGTCTATGATCTGTATCCTCTAAATGATCTTCACTTTGAATCACAGCTTCTTCAATACTATGATTTGCTAAAGGTAGTGGCACAAGTGTTCGATGATCGACATCAGTCGATGCCGCTATTAAAGAAGGTTCAATCACAGAGTCGTCATACTCCACTGGGTCACTAAAACCTTCTTTTTCATACATGGGAGGAGATTCAGGAGTGTCTACAATTTCAACAGGAGTAACTTTGTTGACAGGCATAGCAGGCATCCACTCACTAACCTTATCACTGCCTTCAGAAGGTTCCCACCCCGCATTTGTGGTATCTCCCCATGTAGGAAATTTTGGAGGTAATTTAGTGTTCCACGAGTCTTCCGTTTCAGATGGTTGTCCGTATTTATACTGAGATGAATCATCCAAAGAAAACAAACTGGGTGGCAAAGGAGGAGGCTGAAGTGGAGTAGAAGTAGTAGTTGCTGGAGGATATTCATACGCAGGTGCTGGTTGATTCATAATCTCAGGTTCATTGTATGAAGGCTTTGCAAGCCCTGGACTCGCTGGATGATCTGGAGTATCCAGAGTGAGACCAGGAATAGTCTCAGTTCTTGGAGGAATCAAGGATTTTAAGAAGTCAGTAATACTAAACGATTCCTCAGGTTTCGTTCTTGAGCTGATGACTTCAATTGGCTTTCCCTGAAAAAGGAGAAAACAAATGAAAATTTCAGTAGATTTGTAAGTACTCCATTCAAAAAGAAAGTTATATTTATTACGAAATCCAACAAAAAAATACACTATTTTAGATAATACAATATCATCGGCCACTTAAACAATTAATGAACTCACTAGAAATAATACGACATAGCACTAAAATACAATGCAAGCGCAAGCAATAGAAAAATATTTAATTAAAAATCAAGTCTGCAGAAAAGAAAATTGAGCAGAAACCAGGGAACTGAAAATTAGTGAGAATAACTGCTGTCAGAAATCATCTGGAAAGAAGATAATATGCAGTTGCAGCATTCAGCAATGAGGAAGATAAAGCAATTATATACACAGGAATAAATTTTAACAATGAAAATAATGATAAGAGATTTAAACATTAAAAAAACAGTTTCATTCTACATTACAAAAATGTTGCATTAATAAAGTCATGCAGTACAGGAAGATAATCAATTCCACTTTGTTCTGCAAACTGTACATAGAAAATAAAGGGAGAAGACTGCAAAAATAATCATAACTATGAAGATAATATAGTTCAGTCTTTCACCTCAGGCACATGCACATTAACTGAAAATAATAAAAACAAATTAAAAACAAGAAAATATACAGATTAATAAATCAGGTTTCTTCATGAACAAGACACCAAAACCTTATCAATTCGAATCAAGACATGCACAAGTTGATCAAGACTTAAGTGCGTGGAACTTGACCTGTCTATATCCATGTAATCTACTAGACAACATACCTCTGCAGCAGCTACGTCATCAACACCTGATGACCCACCAGGGTCTTCCTGAACAGGTTCTGGAGAAGGGGATACAATACCTCCACTGCTCTCACTGAATAGATTCTTCTTTATTAGTATGAAAGATAAAATAAATACATAAATAGTGTTGGGAACTAATTCCACAATCAATAAATATTTATAATGAACTATAAGCGTTCAGCCTACAGCTCCCCAATTTTCCTTTTAACTGTAAAATAATCTCACAATGATAAAGTTTATTCAATAAAAAACATCATAAAAGAAGAGACTACAATAAAGGAAACAAATTATTATGATTCATCTCTGTAAAAGAAAAACAATTGCAAAACTGTTTTTACAATTTTGGAAAAAATAAAATATAGTAATTTGATAGAATAAAATGTGAAAAGCTCTGAAATATCATGAAGCATAACAGTATAAAGTAACAAAAACATTACGACTGTCACAGTGAAAAACCATGATTACATATTACTTGACACAATGATACTATAAAAACTTATAAATTTACTCCGCTGCAGGTGTAATTCCGTAATTAACATTTCCCTTTATGAAGCAAAATAAATCGTATGTTACAATTTTAGACAGCCAACAAATAAAACTGTTAACAAAGAAGAATGTATGTTATGTGAAAATAAAACTTCCCAATCATGTTCACAGAATATGAAATACCAAACTACCATATTTTTAAAATACATAACAAAATAGTTAATTTTCACTAAAAAATAAATGTGGTTATCATGACAGTAAATTGCTTGAAAACTCCGTTTCACACTTTGCCAGAAATTACTCTGAAATACAATGCCAAATGGAATTAATAAAGTTAAAAAATAAATATTCCTCACGGATTAATTAAAACAGTATTTATTAAGAGACTAGCATTAAATGTGTAGTAAAATTCTGATCCTGAATATGTTGACTGGACTGAATATTTGAAAACTTAATACAATATCACGATATCTTCATGAAGGACTACCAAGATTTGTCATGAGGAAGGCTGAAATTAACAGATTAAGCAATGTTTCGCAATGTAATGTTGCATACAAACAAAGCTAGAATGAAATACAAAAACAAGTGGGCAACCAGCCTATCACAATTTAACTGAAAATCAAATCCGGAAAAAATGGATCATGTAAACATAACATGTCTTTTGGATACTATCCTCATGAAACCCAGTAGAAAAATAAAACTTGTATGAAATGTAGCCACTCAAGATTATAATGTAATAAAGATATATTTCCCATGATTGTTCAAAAAGAAAACGGATGAAATCACAAATTTTAACAGCAACAATTAAGTAAATTAATATTAAAATTTCTATTGTGTATTCATTCACATAAAAAATACTGTTGTACTAATGTTAAAAATTTAGACAAATGTAATGGTTGTATTTTAAAGCACACATGAAAGATTCCAAATTTTACACGCCTGATTTCAAATGTTTAGAGTATGAAATATAAGTTGGTAAAGAACTTAACTGAATTTTATGTTTAAAATTACTTTCATAAAAATTCCCAAATTGTTCAAAACCTTTTCACAATTATAACTATTTGCGAAAATAGACACAAAATTCTGAAGTATTACCTGAACATCAAATGGAAGAGCATTCCCCATAAAGCTGGCAAAACCTTCAGATGGTTTGTCTTGGCTATCCTCCATTACAGTCCTAATTGGCTGCGATGGGGGTGGTACATATGCGTTCATGTAATCTGGAAGCAAAAATATCTATTAAAAAATGCTTTTTAGCATTTGAGAAAAAAAAGTTACCACAAAGGTCCCGGTATTTTGTAAACAAATAATTTGGCAAATAGTGCTCATTCAGTACTGTATTAACTGTAACACTTAATTCAATCAATTGTAACACTTAATTCAAAAAAAGAATGGATAGGAATAACGAGTAACTTTGTAGAAGAATGGATAGAAGTAATGAGTGACTTCAAAGTGTAATATTTCTTAGCTCAGGAATCATTACAATGGACAGGGCTTTATGTATGATATAGAATGTACTGACACATACCATCTTTCTACCTGATATAATTTGTAATGTAATTTTAACATTCAATAATTAGCATATTAATAAATAAGGCTCGGAAGATAATGCTATATCAAAAAGAAAACATGCAAGCAAATATGCTCTAAGATTTTTAAATATGCGCAAGAACTAATGAAATATGCTCTAACTATTAACAGTTTCATGTACTCATGATCAACTACAAAATAATTTTAACAGTTAATTTTGCATTTTTATACCTATTTTAATAATTTTCATAATAAAATATATTGATTTCATCTGTGTTATCATCATAGTATTAATTCCAACTACACAAATACTTTATCAGAGATAAATTATGACATCATTCAAAATCAGACAAATAGTTTCCAAATACCAGCGCCATGATATCATTTAAAATAATGGTTTAAGTAGAGTACACAGTAAACCCTCAGGGAAGCGTAGCGGCGGGGGTTGGGGTCTCCTTAGCCCGCGCTCTGATAGAAATGAATGAAACATGGATAGGCGATTTCCATGGCTCGCCCTTCATATGCTTTGCCCCTGCGCCGCATTGTAATGCCAATTTACTTTCAAGGCAAGGCTTCACAGCAAGTTTTCTCGCTTCGCTCGCCCATATCCAAGTCACGAGATACTTGGACCTTTGGCCCTCGCGTTCTCTATAAACATCCTCGAGTATATCTACCGCTTAGTTACCAATTCACTTCTATAAGAAAGCACTTTTCAAGAAAGCCTCCAGAATTCAAACTAAGCAGTTACCATCGGCGCGAAATGCCGGTTTAAACAACTTCCGTAAGTTGTACTGTACACTAGACTTCAGCCAAAAGAACTTCTGACAAATACTGCTGCAACGAACAAAAGAAATTTCCACGATTTTTCATGAATAGGATTTGCATTCACATTCGTAAAATAACCTTTTGATTGAGACAAATATGCATAATTGAAATTCCAAGGGAAATATGTCACATTAAGAACAAAAAAGCAATAAAATATTAATAATAAATTAAAAATAATAGAAATAGGATGCATTACCACAAAATGCACTAAATGTGCACTAATATCCTATACAAAATCACCAAATTTCCGTTCATTTGATTGTGTTTTGTGGACATTTGATAATTAGCATATTATAAAGCTCACAATTAAAAATATGATTATTCATTAACTTACGAGCCTTATTAATGAATGTTACCTTTCCCACCAACCGAAAACCAATATTGATGTGTAAAACATCAAACTGAAATAGTGGCACTACAACATACATGCAACAATAGAATTGTCTTTATCACGAATACTAATCTGATGCAACATTGTTGAGAAAATAAATGAATCACTACCATCACATACAGGTCTATCACAAGGAAGAGTTAATTTCACTCCAATTCCACCAACTACAAGGCCACTTATTTTCAATATCTAATTACAAAAACTACAAGAGTAATTGAAAATAAGTGAACTTCAATAACCATTGCAACAATCAACACAATTCAATATTTGTGTTTTTAAAATATGTTTAATCAAAAGTAAATATTCTTATATTCTCAAGTTTGTAAAACATTAACAAATCTTGAAGAAGAAAAAAATGTACCTACCAGGATTCGGAGGATTTAATCCAGGAATATCAACATCTGAGTCAGGGGATGGGGATGGCACATCTTCAATGTTGGGTGGTGATGGGATGGGACTAACATCTTTCAAGTTGGGCATCATTTCATCAAGCCGTCGTTTCAAATTCTTCACTCTTGTTCCAAAATTTCTGTAGGCCTGTACAAAGTTTTCATGCCAGTGAATTTCTTTTAATAACATCATAGTGATCACAAACCTCTGGTACATAAAAGTACCAAAGTTGTAGGCCAATTAAAGTTTCACTTACATTTGCCACTACTTTCGCTTCTCCTTTCTGATTGTCATAAAATGCTTGACCTTGTTCCAAAAGTTCAACCAATTCTGTCCGTTCCTTAATCTCACATTCCAAGGCATTTACATACCCTTGGAGTTTACTTACACCTTCATCGACTTCAGCAACAACATCATCACCTTGTCTTCGATCTGAACAGACAACATTTTTTAATTTAATAAATTTTGTATGGATTATATTTAACACACTAATCACATGGTAGGGGAAGTTTAAAATTATTTTTCTGATTTCCATTTACCACACTTGTGAATTTTGCTACACTACTATGAATACTTGGCTTCCCTAAAAATACACTTCTCTACATCAGATATTCTCTCCCCATTGCATATCTCATAAACAACTTTACCATTTTTGATAAAAAGTAAGTAAATTTAAAAAAATATTTTGCAATACATTTGTTACATTTGTTAAATTTTTTAGTTCTGACTTCAAAATTTTACCTTTCAGATGACTGCGAAGTGCATCAGCATCACTGAGAGATAAGTGGCTATCCTTGACCCTCTTGAACTTAACATCTGTATCATCTTCCATTTTTCTACAGCTGCGTATTTTATTAATGAGTGAAGAAGGCTGCAAAATAACACATTTAAAATGTGCTTGTTTTTACACAATACAAGATTCGCAAACACCAAATAAATTTTTACCTGAAAATCCACTGGATCAGCATTATTTTCAGGAACATTTTTCTTGGTTGTGGTGCTAAGAAGACCACATAAGTCCGAAATAAATGCTTCATCATAAATCCCACGCTCATCCCAAATCTTAAATATTCGAAGAACTCGGTGTTTGACTTTTTCTTCCCTGCAATCAACAATGTGAGGAATAATGAAGTAACTTCTCGGAGTTCATAAAAATTCCCTTTTAATATTTCAGTTGTCAAACCCCCAATAAAAAATAGTCCCTCCAAATCAAACCCGAATAAGACACCAATCTTACATAGACTGATAATTGAAAAAACAACGGAAGAGTAAATAATGAAATTACTCTATAATTAAAAATTTAATTTGAAAGACAATTTTCCCCCGGAAGTACATTACAATATTCTTTGTAAGAGAGGCAAAATAAGGAAAGAAGAAATGATATTTTCAGAATTCACTCACAGCACAACAGAATTTTGTTAGCAAATCAGAGAAATTGTTATTTATATACGATTTGTGAATTATATTCAACAATAACCACTATAATTTTTATTACTATATCACTAACTATAATAAGTGACTTTTATTTCTACTTATTCTAACTGTTAAGAAATCAAAACAATTTTCAAGAAGCAAAGAGTTTATACTCTATACGTGACTGAGAATCACAAGCTCTGTACCTCTATCAGACGTAAATTTTAAACTTTGAATGCAACAGGTATTTACTAGTACAAATTCTACTGCAACAATGCAATGTGTGGAGAAAAAAAGAAAGAAAAAATGATCAATAATTGTCTTTTATTTCGTAAATCACATGCATAAAGCATACTGCAGATTTCTTGAAATGGACACTTTTTCCCCTCCTCTGACTTCCAACAATCCCACAGAAATTCCAAGACTTTAATTTGTTGATAGAAGTCTACATTAACTTGTTACAATTGACTCTGGCTTGGTGTGAAAGAAACACACTTGTTGTGGTGTAACAAACAGATGTATCAATTCAATCATGCCACATCTAATGGCATGAATATAAATAGAACTTATCAACAAATTCAAGGAGGCATTGTGAGTTTACAAATTTCTCTTCAATAACGCATCTGTACTTACCTCACCATTGTTGTGGCTCTTTGGAGCGCAGTACCCCAACTTTCCACAAATTCATAATTCTTTCTCTTACTGTACTGAATAACGTCATTGGCCAAATAAAAGAGGGTTAGACGATGTTCAGTTTTCACTAAAACAAAATTAAACATAATTTTGAACATACCCAATCTTCACCAGCTCATTTCTAATGGTGATATGTCTTCTTACCTTTCTTTAGAACTCGTAACCATGTACTAACAATTTTCTTATGAAAAGTTCGATGCTGAAGACACCAATTTGACAATGTTTGTATAGAATCTTGTGAATCCTTTAGTGTATGTAGTTTCTTTTCAAATTGTGCTTCATTAAAGGTTGCCATCGTTAATTACTCTATTATAACAACACAGGTAAGAACAATCTCACAAAATTGCATTTCTGTAATGACAATGATGCAGACTAGATTTTTTCTAGGAAGATTCTCCAAGTGTCTACAACATAACACTTCCACTGATAGGACACATTGTATTACTGTCACACGTTGCAATAAACACTACATTAACAAAACCAGAACTCGCAGCAGCAGATATTTAATGACAATTAAACACTATTTTTTGCTCCTGCCAAGTTCGTCAACACAGGAAATTGTCGACTTCACTGCGATATTTGGCTTTTGCTTTAGGGATACAATTCACTTTATGTAAGTTCTCAATAGTTTGTAAAACCATTCATTTCCTACTTTCAATAATAAAAGCCGCTCTCCAGCATGAATTACAAGTCTACCGCTCGCATACGCTGATGACGCTCACGAGAATTAGAGGACATGACTTCTCGTAAGTGACATTTTACTTTCTTAAACGGAACTGGCAATGCTCTTAATGCACCATACACGAAAATGTACCGAGCAATGAGCAATGTTTATGATATTTGGCAAATGAAAACATTTGATTATCAACATTAAACCTAGCAACTATTCCGCCATATTTCGCGTTCGACTAGGGTGCGCTCGAAAAGATCAAGGACAGAAAACGTTATCCATGGAGAATCTATACGAATATTCGACGAGTTTGCATTCTTAGAGAAGTCGCACCGGTTACAAATTATGGAACATACACAAGGCGGGCTTTTTGACGGAAATACATGAATAAGCATAGACAACATCGTACAACTGCGATAATTAAAATATATAATCAAATTTCGTGATACATTAAGACACCCAACATTTTAAACACGTTTTGTTTGGGGAAAGGAAACATATATGAAATCAAATGGGTGATTCGCAGATGAAATGGGTGTCAGATAACTGACATTTTATATGAAATCAGGAGCGGACCTTCATCGGGCCACGGCTACCATCCCATTTTTAATTTTAAAGAGTTAAAAAATATTTAAGCAGTACAATGGGAGAAGAGAGACTAAAAAACTTGGTCAATTTGTATACAGTACAGAAAATTTTAAAAGCTTTCAAGCACCACCAAAATAAATGATTTCGCAAGAAATAAATCAAAATTGAAATTTATGTAAACATTACAAAAATGTATTTAATATGTAACGGTATGAAATTTGTCATTACTTTTCATCATTTTCATCATCATAAACTTTTGAGGTTTAGGCCACTTGACATGTTCTTTCTTTCCAGTACATCCTCAATCGCTATTGTTCCAGGTCCGTCCTCTCCCTGGTACTCTTCTTCCCTGTGGCTTGTATTTCATTACCATTTTTGGGTGTTTGTTGGGTTTCATTCTTTTTGTATGTTTATGACATTTTATTTGGCGCTTCTCTATTTCCTGAACAATGTTCTTCATTTTAAAGTTTTTTTCTGTGTTTGTTTCTTACTCTTATCTTTCCTTGAGATCTTCAATACTGCTCTTAAATATCACATTTGGGTTGCTTCAGATCTTGCTTGTCTCTGTATTAATACCCAAATTTCGCTTAATACGGTTGGTGTGGATACAGTGTTAGGCAGTCTAATTTTTGTTTCTGTATTCATGTTGTGAATATGTCTTTGGATGCATCTATGCATTTTATTGTATTTTGCCAATTTTGTATCTTTGTTTTCCTCTTGTAACGAAATTTTGTTTCCCCAGGTATGTGAAAGTTGCTACTTGTCCTATAATTTGATTATCTAGTACTATTTTTATTCTACTTTATTCTTTGCCTATTATTCCCATTGCTTTAGGTTTTGTGGTTGATAATCTCATTTTGAATTATTCTTTTAAGATCGTTGTCTTTACTTTTCTACTATTAATATGTTTATGAGAGTATTTCTTGCAACTTCTATTTCAAACTCTTGAGTTTGAAGACTCCAAAATTTTTACCGCTTGGGGTTTCTATTTGGCTTGTGCCGCCACTGGGTGAAAAAATGGTATTTGGCTTGGATGAACAAGAAGTACTGGCTCTCTCAATACTATAAGGTGTTTTAAGATTCCACAAAAAATACCAATGATAATCCTCCCGTAAATTACGTCTCATTTCATACGGATTGTGGTAATCCATTGCATTATCCGAGGAAAGTGAAATGTCAGTTACCGTTATTTACGATAACATATCTCAAATATTTAATTTTTGTTTGTGATTTAACGGGTTCATATAGTTTCATTAATTTACTCTTTAGAATCACAAGATATTATTTCTTAGTATATCATAATATTGTAGCTAATTATATGTAACAATAATAATATATAATAATGTAATGTATCAGATCAACAATGTGTGAGTTCAAATATGAAACAAGTTTGAATAAGCATTTCCGTGATAAAATTTAAAACAACAAACTTAGTAACAGACAAATTCCATTTGAGAAAAATATATTGAAGTAACTATTGGTGATTTAGTACCCTTTAATTTAATTCAACTCCAAGAAACATTTTGCAACAAACGTTTTGCAGAACTCGACAACAATCTCGAGCCTCTGCTGCACATGCGCAGTTGGATTAGTACATGCGCAAATGCTCAAAAGTAACAGTGGTCAAGAGATTGCTGTTGATTGCTGTACTCAACGCTGTACAAAAGCCTCTATTAAATTCTTTAAGCAAAGCTTACAGCAATCGATACCAATATCCATTTTCTGTGCATGCGCAGTTCGAGTAGCGTATCATTTTTGGACATTGCGAATATGCAGTAGGTGGAGATTGCTCTCTATTGTTGTGCGATTCGTTGGGCCAGGGAAGCCAGATTGGGAAATTTTGTCTCCAAAATGAGGATATTTTTTCATTGTGAGGAAAGAATGGGGAACATAAATAGACAGGGAAATGTTTGAGGATTGTGGGGGGAAATTATTCTCATCCAGAGTCGAGACAAATATTATTCTATGAATTATTAGGAATAATTTAGTGGTGCTAAAACAGACCTTACTTTGTCACCCGTACTTTCACGCAGAATTACGTAAGAAAAGTAATATTTTAAGTAATTTTTGAAAATATTGTATTTGACCTTTCTATCAAATTCTATCTGTAAAGAATAGATTTCATTAAGAGAAAAATATTTCTTCATAATTATAGTTGTAGGATGACGCCGAAAACATTCAATTTTTGAAAAATCAGAGTTTTCAACGAAAAAGACACCCACACCATTCTCTGAAAAGTCTTTTACACTACCCAAAAACGAAATTTAATCAAAACCGATGGAGCTATTTTTTTTTAAATTTTGAAAATATCCCGGGGGCTTCATGTAAAGTACCCCCAAAATTAAAATATCGGTTTGAAATTCAAGAGGCCACGACATCAGTCAGATTAATAGGGGGACATCAATTTTGGAGAAAATCGGCTTAACCGTTTAGCCGCAAGCGTTTTGCCGGCAATTGATTTTTCGGTATCAAGGACTCACAAAACATGGATTCTTAAAGGATTTTTTCTAAATTTAGCTACTGGATTTATCCACTTTTCCGTTATTAGAACCCTGCAATAAAACTTTTCTTCCAAAAATTCGTCGTTTTTTCGTGGAGCATCACATATCGTTCTATCTACACAGTAGCGAGAATGTTCAAAGAAAGAATAGATGTTATTGTCTCTCATTTTTACTTTCTCGCACTTACTAACGTAAGAAGATTGTGCATAACGTAAGAACGCATTGTAATGGTGCGTCGGGAAACGACGAATTTTCGACACAAAATCTCCGAGCCTTGGTAAGGAAAAAGAGGACACATCGAGTTCCTAAATGTAGCGAAAAAAATCCTCTAACACGTGGTGTAGCCAGAATCCATGTTTTGTGCGTCCTTCATACCGAAAAATCTATTGACGGCAAATCGTCTGTCTGTCCGTCAGTCAGTGCAAATCTCTAGCTCATACACCGTTCAGCTGATTTTCTCCAAAATTGATATTCCGCAATCGTTCTAGCTGATGCCCTGCTTTGAGCACTGGAATTTGAAATCGATAATTTAATTCTTCGGGGTGCTTTACAAGAAGTCCCTGAGATATTTAAAACAAAAGGGCTCCAATTTTTTAAATAAAATTTTGTTGTTATATAGTGCAAAAGACGTTTAGAAAATGGTTCAGATTTTCGTGACATCCCCGATTTTTCGAAAAGTCTGAATTTTTGCTTTTAGGTTAGTTCAATTCAGCTTATTAAGTGATTAGTTAATTTTTATTTCATATTTTTGTTTATGGGTTAGTTTCATTTATTTTGTTAGTAGTTTTTCATATCATTAGTTTTTTCGGTATTAAGAAATAAAGCAATAAAAATGTGTTAATCAATTGTTTGTGTCCTAATATCATTAACAAATAACAGTCCTCCTCCCAATAGTATTTCAAATTTATTTTAATAATAATACAAAGGAATAGAGAAAAAATGATTAACTTAAATAATTGTGATTTAGTGATAATTGAGCCATAAAAATAATTAATGGTATATGGTTAGGTTATTAATATTATAATATAATAAGGATGTAACAAGACGCGTAACCTAAAGCATGTTGATAGGTTTGACAGCAAACGTGCTTGCTCAAAAATTCTGGGTAGAAATAACAAAGATTTGGGCTCGGTTTCTAAAATTTGCATTTCTGTACGTTTTTGGTATAAAATGTGCTTATACACAGCGGTTGGTGAAGGTTGAGCTAGTGTAAGTGTAGGCTTGTATTAAACTTGTATGAGTCAATATTGTTGGTAGTGTTAACTTATTTTTTTCCATGTGCAAAGTAGTGAAAATATACAAAGTCTTTCTAAATTAGGGTTTACAGTATGTGTTCTCTATGTTGTCTGGAAGATATTTTTTTTAGAATATTTTGAATCTAATGCTTGGCCTTAAATTATTATGCCAAGTTTAAGTGTTGATTGAACAAATGCAAAGTAAATGTTGTACTATATAAAACTAGAGGGGCTACATCAGCACATACTTTTTCGCACGGTCTAAACAAGTTGCGTAATATTAAAATATTATTAATTAAATATTAATAATATATTATTAATATATTATTATATATAAATTGTATAATATTAAAAAAAATTCTGCCATACTCAAAAATCAGTTATAACTTTAAAATATATAATTCGTACGAATCACCACTCGTGCCTATCTGCATTTATTTCTAGTGTCACGAAGAGTAGTAATTTCTTATTTTTAAAACAACGAACATGAATAAATTTAAATTTTACATTATTTACAGAGCATACTACTGAAAAGTAAGAATAATTTCACACAAGTCCTCCTTGATTACATTAGAAGTGAACATTCAATTTTTAATACCATAATCAGCGAATAAATCTTCTTATAGTATAGAAATGTGTTTTTCGTTAAAATTTATTACCTTCCTTTAATCCATTTTCTTTCATAAGACTATTATCTATATCACACAATCATGACCGACCACAATGGAATGAATTCGAAAAAAATTGAAACTCCTCTTTCTATTTTGCAAACTGGCAAAACCTGCAACGAAGCGCACGAAATTCGAATTTACAATTCCAAATTTATTGTGCAATTTCGAAAGTGTAGAGTGCGTCGACAATAGGACCACCAACACCATTACCTTTTCAGTTCTTAGCTACAAACGAGGTTAAAAATGAAAGACAATATTTGAATCCGTTTCTGAGAAACTTTTTTAAAATGTTTTTAAAAGTGTGTATGTGTCAACTAAAATTATGCAAAAAATACTTATATGTTCGAAATATTGAAGACGACGTCTTTTGAAGAACTGTTTATGATTAACACACTTTATTTGGGGGAAAATGTATCTTCAAAATTGCCAAAGTTGCACCAAAGTGCAACAAAAATCCCAAAGCTACGAGTTCATTTAGATCGATTGATGAATATTAATTTTGAAGAAAATTGACTGAAAGGTTTAGGTACTACTGTTGAACATGGACCGACAGACGGGCGTTTTGCCGTCAATCGATTTTTACTTTCCCTTATACATTTATATTTATACGGAGTAATATACGTTGTGTAGGGAAACGCATGTAATGCGCGAAGAAAACAGCGCATTTTCATCAGAAATAAATTCAATTCCTAATAACGAAAAAATGAATAAATCCAGATGCTAAATTAAGGGGAAAACATCCTCTAACACGTGGTGTAGCCAGACTTCTTTTATGAATCCTTAATACCGGAAAACCAAACCAAACGGCAAGAGGTCCGTCCGTCAGTCTGTGAACACCACTAGATATTCCCGGTCGATCTGGCTCCACTGGAGATGCAGCTATTTTTAAAACATGCTTCAATCTGTATTCATTCTGCATTGTGTAGATGTGATAAATGAATGTAGTAAATTAAATTACATCTTTTTACTTTCTCGCGCACTTTTTATTGCATAGTGTAACTCAGGCATAAGAAAGTCAAACGCATTCTAACGATTTAATTATGGACTATTTTATATTACACGTGATTTACATCGTGTGTTCATGTCACCCAAAGCATTGTTAGACGGCAAACGCGATAAGATAACAAGTTCAAGTGATAGTAATCTAATGGCGCACCGAACTGAAATGTCCTGGTGTCACACTGTTTCCGTTTATCACAAACGAAACGTTTTTCGGAAAAAAATCAAACTAAAATACCAATGATATTGCTTCATACCTTTTTTATCACATAAACTGTATGAAAAGTAAGAACATTGCTTTTAAATTGTGAAATATAGCATATTTTGGTATGTAACTCAGGTATAACATCATGCATATACGGTACGCTACAAACTGTATCTTTGATTCAGTCGTATTGGGATATAGTTTTTACGTTGAAATTATTTTTTAATTGAAATAAGTTTTATTTTCAGATAAGTTTATTACACTCATTTTGGGATTAGGAGAATTTATAGGAACTGAAAATAAAAAATCATTTGGATTTACCATATGAAAATGATGATTTATTAGTATCAGCAATTTGTGAAGATAAATGGACGACGTTCTAAAAACTGATGAGCAGGTTCTTGAAAAATAAAAGTTCTCTTATTTCTCAAACTTTGGATGATACCTTTACAAATGAGATATCTGAAAATATGGGGGAAATTTACGAACAGGTAAATTCAATCCGCGCCGAAAATATTGTTCCTTCAATTCTACAATTAGAATTCCTATAAAAATATTAAAATACTCTTATCTAAATTTATTACAATATATTATTTATAAAATTAATCTGTTTCTTCCATTTCCATGTTTTTGGTTACTTATTTAAATTCTGTATGTAATCACCAAATTCTCCAACTTTGAAACAAAAACTATTCTACAAATTATGGTCAAACTACATGAGCTATCCCTGACAGTTCCGTAAACTATCCCCTTCAATTCAAATAAATCAAATTAACCAATATCTTCGTTTTTCTCTTGTTTTATTTCTTTATGCCTGTTGTTTATTTTTATCTTTTTTTGATACATACCTAGTGGTGCTGAAACAGTACATACACATGTAACAGTTCTTCAATTTTAGTAGTAGTTATGAATTTGGTTTTGCAATTTTCGAAAAAACGAGCAGTACACGGAAATGGGACTAGCGCTATAGTTTTGACCGTCCCTTATGGGAAAAAATTAAAGAAAAGATTTGGAGTAGTTTTTGAGAAAAAACTGCGATAATTTCAAGCGCAAAATACGCAAAACTATTCATTTAAAAAAAATTCTACATGACCTTTTTTAAAGAGCTAATTTTGTACAACACTTTGTCGGATGCAAAAATCTCTTCAGTGAATTCAAAAAATATCTTCAATTTTGTGGTTTTCTTTCTTTCTTTCTTTCTTTCTTTATTTATTTATTTATTTTTCAATTTTTGAAAAATAGGGAATTTCAACGAAAATGAGACCTCCAAGACTCTCTTAAAGGTCCTTCGCACTACTTAACCTCCTCCTTTATGCGGGCTTGGGACAGGCAACGTCTGATGTCGCAACACAGACGGAGTTTTTACAATTAATTTCCCATTCTAAATTTTCTGATAAAATAGTGTTTAACGTCTTTTGCTCCTATTATCGTTTTGACAAAAAACTAAAATATTCCGTTTTTATGATTTCAAATTATAGTCACCTGAGTAGAGACAGGATTTTCATGCATTATCAAATGCAAAAATACGCCTGTAAACACGCACGTCAAATAACTAAACATGCACGTTGTGAGGTGAAAATTGTCAAAACTTGCGCAATCAAATTTTCGTTCACAATCGTTTTGGATTTTTTGTTTTGTTGCATTTTGTAACAGTGACATTTAACAATTTTTCTAACGTTACTGTCAAATCTATTCCTTAGTCAGAAACATGTTTTTGAATGCAGAAAATGCTTTCTACGTCACAAGACGTAATTCGAGCACACTTGAAAGATGAAATATGAGTGAACTTGAGGTCAAATTCTACATTTTCTTATTTTTCGTTACAAATTACATCTTGTAGGAATTTCATTTCAGGATTCGAATTTAACTCTTATATACCTTGTCTCTAACTATTCGACCAGTCCCCTTGTATTTCCAGAAGTGCTTGTAAACATTCACGTAATTATAACAGAACACTAATACTTTGTATTTTATCACATCCATGTATGTAGAATACAATATTGTAAATCTACTATATTTCAATTTTTAGCACATTTAAATTGACATCAGTGTCAAATATCTGCTGTTGTAAAAGTATTCAACCTGTCAAGAACAAATGAAAGTATTTTCCCTTCACCATTTCCAAACGAATACTGCATAATTTTCTGCTTATAAGGTGCCGTTGTTGGTTTGCCGTGTTCCAACCTTCAGCCAACACCTTGTAGCACTATAAGTTGTAAAAGTAGAGTTGTCAGAAGATATGAGGTTGCTAATTCTAGAGCATCGTTTCAATGATGATTCATTCAGTGTAATTGCTTAGTACGTCATAACTTCTGTGTCCACTGTAGAGTCAGTGATACACCGACGGCAAAAAGAAAATAGGATTTGCAACAAGCAGCGGACTGAACGTCCTAAACAGCTCGGCGTACGGGACGAGCAGTTTGAAATGTGAAAGCAAGTAAACGTCGCGGCGATAAAATGAAAACAATAAAATTGCACGGGTAAAATGCATCTAATAGGACGAGGCAAATGACATTCTTATTCTTCGATTAACCCAAGTCCACTGACAGTTGATTAGCTAGAACGCTGTCATCCATTCAGGAGCTTAAAAGGCACTATGGTGACGTTCATCATTTCATTTCCTAGTGGTTGAAGCTTTTCGTAGGTGAGTGGATCGTTCGTCCATTTTAGCATATCTTTTTCTGAAACTTAAACAAAATCTTCCTCCTCTTCGTCTGCAACACCCGCTGTTGCACACTTTGAAATACTACGTAACCTGCAATGTCCTTCACTACAGGTGATCCAGTTATTTCCTCATCAAAGTCTTCATCGGTGAGCTCATCTACTTCGGGAGGAAGTGCTCTGCCTCTATTTTTTCCGTAAATAGATATTCAGTTGCTTTCTCTACAGTTCTAAAAATATACTTCTCGTTTACCATTGTTTCAGATTTGTTTTCTTTCTTCATTCCTCGGAAAAACACCCTGAAATGGAAATTCCAACTCTTTTTACAAGTTCTTCACTTCACGTCCTCATATGAGGACGATATTAAAATATCATCTCGAAAACCTTCAATCACATAACTGCATAATTTTATATTCGTCGTAAAGTATGAACTCAAACTCAAATAATCAGTTTAGCAACTTAACTAAATTCAGGAAAGAACTAATCAAATGTTTTATCAACACATACAAGGCATAAAATGCAAAAACTTAGAAATCTAGAAGAACGTCACTACGGTTACATTCATGCTCCCAATTGAATGACAGCGTCACAACTGAGCAAGTGTCAATGTTTTAATAAAAGTATACATTTTATTTGCGGTCATCTCATAAGTGAAATAATTACAGTAATGTCTCCAATGATATAATTTTATTCAACATTACTTAAAAAAATGTCAGAACATTTTTAAATCTTACAAATTAAAAATATATTTACTCATTCCATGCAGTTAGGAAGTTCAAGATACTAGATTCAGGAAGTAATTTCAATGCTAAACTCCAGCATTGGGGCTCTTCGAGAGACAAACAACTAAACGAAACACTACAGTCAGGTAAGTTAACAGCTCTGTCTACAGGTGAGCTAATGTATTTGCCCTTCGATGCTGATAAGTAGGGGCCGGAATATTTTATATTAAAAATTAAAATGATATTAAATATTTATGTATTTATTTTTTTCAAAAATATATAAGACAAAGCATACAAAATGTAAAATACAAATTTATGATAGTGTTTTAAATTGCTCCTCGTAAGCATTTTACAATTTTTGAACACAAATGAGCGTCTTCGGGTGATGCCGCGTCGAATACTGTGTCGCTAAGGGTTGCCAGATTGGGGAATTTTGTCTCCAAAATGGAGATTTTTTCGTTGTGGGTAAATCATGGGGAACATAAATGGATGGGGAAATTATTTTCATCCGCAGTCGAGATAGAATTATTATTCTCTCAATTATTATGAATAAGAAAGAAACAACTCTCTTTATTTTTGTGTCAAAAAGAGAAAAATAAACGACAGGCATAGAGAAAGAAAACGTGAGAGAAACGAAGATTAGTATACGCCTTCTACCAGCTTAGAGGCATATTATCAACGATAAACGAACTGCAACATTGATTTTTCTGCATTGCTAACAAAATAGTAACACCCTAAATGTTACTTCACTATAAACTGTACACACTAAATATCACCTCACCTTTTGTTGAACCCTCCTTTTGCTTATAGTGGTGGGAGTAGAGGTAGGGGCAAGTTATTATTTTGTTTGCAGTGCAGAAAATAAAATCTGCTGTTCGTTTACTGTTGCAAACAAGTTTTCTATAACTCGGGATCGAAAATGTCTAGTTTTTCAAATGTCGCTAATCTCGCTCTTTTTATTTTTATTTATTTATTTATCTTTAACTTTTACTAATCTTTCAACTATTTATAATTAAAATGATAGGAAGGGATTCTGGAACTCGAAAAAACGTGTGCAGAGTGTCTTCTCCACCATACGTCCCATACAGTTTTTACCGGTTTTTTTTGTCTAAATAA
The DNA here is from genome assembly GCA_017312745.1 of Gryllus bimaculatus. Lineage (NCBI taxonomy): Eukaryota > Metazoa > Arthropoda > Insecta > Orthoptera > Gryllidae > Gryllus > Gryllus bimaculatus. The sequence continues at coordinate 2,713,570 of BOPP01000125.1, read as the reverse complement.
ACCTAAATCTAAACACTTACGTCTACCCCTACCACTACAAATAAAAAGAAAGTACAACAAAACGTCCCCAAAGTGAAGCTACATTTACGACCAGAAGCAAAACAAAGGGCCATCTCAGCATTTGGTCAATGTATCAGGGATACTGGACAAAAACCTGATCGAGATGGGGGTCATTGACCCGGAATCTGAAGCAGGCACATTAATTGTTACAAACATATTAAGAGTTTTTAAAAAAGCTATTCAATACAAATGTAAACTAATTCATCACATATTATACATAAAATAATATATGTAATTCATTATATGTATGTATATATATATATATATATATATATATATATATATATATATATATATATATATACACATACACACATATTGTTGGGGTGAATGATGATGAAAACTGATTAATAAATTAAAAATATTGTAGAGAAGAATCGAATCACTAGTTGAAAAGAACAAAGCCTTGACCTTTCAACTGGTCCTCGCATCGTGTCGTGTCACACATCAAAGAATGCGTTAATTTTTTTTTAAAGAACAACACAAAAATTACCCTTCTTAAGTCACTTGTCACTGTCTGGCTTTGTCACGAAGAATTCAGATAACAGTATTTAACTTGAGGAGAGTCAATGCCTAAGAGAATAGAAGAACTTAACAATAGAGAAGGACATATAAAGTATTAAGTGCAAGGAAAGTTTACTTCTATTATGTTTTTCAGTGTGAATATAAAATGCACAGCATGTTCTTTAGAACATGGATTCGAATTAATTTGTTCGATACTGTAAGTAACTTAAATTCAAATGTATTCCTGTTTCTTTCATTTGTCAAAGTAAGATATGATTGCTGCACCTGACTATCGAAATGATTTCAGATATAGATCTCAGGCACTTTGTTTGAATTAAATGTTTTCAATAACAGCTAAGGTGTTAGTGGCACAGAAAATGCAATTTTTCAATATTACGTGGCGGTTTCCAATAACTCTAGAAAATATATGCTGTTGTAGCACCACTAGTTCTTAAAAAACGTTATCTGTGCAATTCTATATAAAGCAGGCGAACCAACGATTCTTTTTCTAACTTGTTCAGTACGAATTCCTTTGAATGAGCTAAAGGAGTTTGTGCATGTTTGTCTTATTTCTGCATGGGTGGGATGGTTTTCGGAAAGCACTGACTGTCTCTACTGAGACTCTTCACGCAGGGAATTTATTTCAGGTTGTGCATATGTGTTGGAGACTCCTCTGCCCTGTACAGGGATGGGGATCGGGAATTGGGTGGTTGGAAGAATAGTTATTTTGTTAGGGTGTCAGGGCGATGGGAGGGGGAAGGGGGGAGGGATGTTGGAGGGGAATGAGATGGGCTGTGGCGCGGGAAAGGAATTTTATGTTGGTAGTTTGTTTTTATTTTTGAGGTTATCCATTGTCTTGTGATTAGTTGTTAGGTCTAATTTAGTCTGTTTTAATCTGTCCTCTGGCCTAGGTTATAGAAGGGAAAAGCTGAAGGATAGAAGGGAAAGATGAAGGTGCTTTTCACTTGTGTGCTGGGGGGGGGGTCGTAGGATGTGGTAATGGAGTAGTATGAGGTTTCGGAATTGGGAGTTTTTTTTATAAGCTGTTGGATTTGGGTGACTGTGTAATTATGGAGGTAAGAGAGGATATGAGATATTTTATGATTTTCCCGGAGGTCATTATAGCGGATATATGGTGGTGGGCGTAAGATGAATCGGAGTATTCTGTTTTCAGTTGTCAGTTTTTTATAGTTTCTTTGCGATGTGGTAACTCACGTGAGATGGGCATTGGAAAGGATTGGGCGAACGTATTGAAGGTCTGGATTTGTTTAGGAATTGTAATTGAAGGATTTGTAAGGGTAGGGTAGAGGGCATTTGTTATTGTTGGTTTTGATGATGGTGTTGAGGATTTATTTATTTACGTCAAAAACAGTTAAAAACTGTGTATGACATGCTATAGGGAGAAGTTAATTTGAAGTGACATTTTCTTGCTGTAGCTGTCGACGCGTGCTGCATTTTAATGTTGTGTAGTAAGAGCGCGTAATATTTCATTTATTTTCATTATCGTTTTCACACGCAATCACCAGAAAGAGTTTTAAGCTTATTACTTCACTCACGTATTTGTAAAGACAAAACCATGTCGGGAGCAAAAAAGAAGACACGCCAATACAGTGCGAAATATATTATTAAATACGGATTTACTAGTCGAATGTGGCGTCGTCGACGCTGTAAACTGTCTTTAAAGTACTTACATGTCTTGAAAATTTCTAAATGTCATGCATAGCTTTGTTCAAATACGTTCTGACAGTATCTGGCATTGGACTTACCAACGAATCGTAGTGGATGATAATGTTGCGCTTTTGTTAAAAAAATAGCAAAACCAAGTGGCCTTTCATGTTGCCTCCATGCGGGATATTACCTAGTATAATTGAAATTTCGAAATTGTAATCAACGTACAAAAAATACCTGCAGGTGTGGATGATGCGAATAGTTAGAATTAGCGACTTAGCTTAGAATTTTTAGGGTTTTTCCTTGCTAATATGTACAAAAATGCATATAAAAGATTGTCTGTACGTTGTTATTCACCGTTATTCTCTAAGCTTAATTTAATATTATTCTCATTTAGTTCCAAAAATTCTGTCGCAAAATCTACAACTACATTTGATTCTTTCCCGGATTTGCTTTACACTTCCATATTTTCCCCCTATTTTTGAAGAGATTAAAACTACAAACTCAGTCTAATTTGAGGTCATTTCTATGTCTGCAATTGCTGTATTAATAATTTTTAGGCGAAACTATATAAACATTAGAAAGCCTCTGATTTCCATGTTTATGAAGATAAGGTATTAGTTAATGTTAGTCACATTTATTTGAAATTCGGTATATGCACACTTAAGAAAGTGAGTATATAAAGTCGGTTCATCTTGGGTTTATGAATGTGCTTTCTTTCTCTACTTACTCTCTGTTCTGGTTTTCACCGTATTGAATTTAAGTTCTTCAAATTTAATAACTTCCAAGAGCATTCTGTACGTGGGTTTTTGCAAATTTATTATTAAAAATACTTCACTTCTTATGAAAAGCAGCATCACTATTGCCAGTTCAGCCGCGCGATTTACTTGTTTGACATAGAGGTAGTAACAATTAGTGTTGCCATCCTCATGAAAGGAAATTCTGCCTCGCGGGGCGAAAATTGCTTCTGGGTACTGGGGTTTAATCAATCCCACCTTCATGGATGTATTTAGGTTGTGTTTGTTTTATTCTCCTACTACCCACTGAGGTTTCAGCGCTAAAACACGTTTTTTGGAAATTTCATAGAATTTTTTGGCCGGATCCAGAAACAAATCAAAACAAACCAAGAGATAGAGGCGCGTCGAATGTCTCGATTGGGATATGGGAAGTGGTCTATAGTGTTGTCAGATGTGTTTAAAAGGATTCCGCCATGTTCGTTTCAGTTTCCGCCGAAAATCCGCTGAACTGGTTTTAAATTTCCCGCCTAAATCCGCTAAACATGAATTAAATTATTTTTCCATATTTAAATGTTGTATTCATTTATTCTATTAAAACAAAAATATGATTGCGAATTATAGTGGCTTTATTGAACCTGCAATTCAATTTTTAGATAATATAGAATGCATTACTTGGGTGGAAATTTGAAACATAATAACAATTGATTTAAGGTCTTATATAATTTATTATATAAGTATTATATTATTTATTCTTGCTAGTAACATGAATTTAGAAATTTTAAAAATATACAACATCTGTTCAAAACAAATTATTAATAAAGGTTAACGAAAACTGATGATTTACTAATTTTACTGATTTACTAACTCTATTAATTTCCGCCGTTTATTCCGCTGTCCGCGAAAATTATTATTTTTCCGCCGTAGGAGTTCAAAATCCGCTGAAAACGGCGGAAATTCCGCCGATATGGCAACACTGGTGGTCTATCCGCGAGTGACGGACAAACACTGCCAGCTACGCAAAGCAGAGTTGCCATCTGTCCTTCTCTTGGAGGACGTTCTCCTTTTTTAACGTTGTCCTCCTGTCCCTCCTTCTTTTAAAATTACATGAAATGTTGCATCTTTTGGTCCTGTTGAATTGAAACGCATAATTAAAGTTAATTAATTCATTAAAGGAACTTCAAGTCTTGAATATCAACTTTTCACTCAAATAAATGGCCGCATAATAGGGTCATTAGGCTTATGATGCTGATACGTATTTCTGCTAATGTTTGGTGGATGACGGTGATGGGCCGCGCGAAGTTATCTAGATCGGAAGCTTTCAATATTTAATGATGCCAAGTCTTAATATGCTTTTTAAAGACTTATAGAGCGATTTTTGTTAAAAGTGCGAACGTTTTGACAGATTAGTGCTGGTAATCAACTGAAGGTTTGCGATCGTTGTGTCCTTGAGCATTTTAGAACTTCCTTCTTGCTCCATCGTTCGTTTGTTAGGTTGGCTAAACTTGTAAATGGCTTCGACGCTTCCTTTTGTGATTGTCCTCCGAACCCCGACGAAATATATAGTGAGCCCACCGAAAAAAATAATTGAAATTTGGATGCCTTCTTCTGTAAAAATTATTTTATAAACATTACATTGAACTTAGTTTTTGTGTGATAAGTTATTATGTTTATTTTAAAAACCCTAGTATTGAATGTGAGATGCATAACTATGGTGGTGCAAGGTGTTCTCGAGAGAGTTTCGTGCTTTCCTTTTTATATAATTGTGACCAATGAAAATCGAGAGTGGGAGCAAAGGGCATCCTCCTTGTTCACGATTAAGGACTTCATTAACATGCAGAACATTAGTGACATATAAAACAATTATTAAGCCACATTCGAGTTATGAAAGTATAGCACTAAATATTGATAGTCGGGGTTATATAATTATAAATAAACTATCGTCCTCACTACAAAAATGCATGAGTGAATTGCTGTAAAACGACCAGAAAATGTATTTAAACGTACCTACCCTGAAAAAATTTTCTTTCTATTTACAGTCCCTGGCCATATTATTAGACGCACTCCAAATTTTTAACAAAATGTTAAGTTTTGAAGTCTCTCACTGCACTACATTACATCTGGCATTGTTGCGAATCAATCAATAAAAACAAATCTTCTTTTTCTAATAATTAACCTATTATTTGTCATTATATTCTATTGTTGTGACACCTCATTGTTGCTTAGACGCACAAATTACAAGATTTCAGTAGAACAAGATGTGAAACGAGTGGTGTGTTGTTGCATGAAGTTAGTTTATTTTCCATTTATTAGTTTGTGAAATAGTTATAGCCGTGTTTATTTAAAAATTGTGAATTGTTGTATATGAAAAACTAATAGTTTTTAATAAAAATAATGGAAAAGGTAAGTGATTTGTCTCCTCGGAAGCTCGCAGCAGTGAAAGCTCTTGTCGACACAGAAAATTATTCAAATCGTGAGTTGTCTCGTAGGTTGAACGTATCCGAGACATCTATTCGGCGAATTAAGAAAAAATTGTTCTTGGTGAAGAATTATCCTAACGAAGGAAGAACACATATGGACGGAAGAGAATATTTTCACCAAGATCTGAGAGATCTTTGAGGAAGATTTGCCATGAAAACCGGTTTGCTACTACTAAACAAATTAAATTTAAATCGGAAAGTAGTGAAATCAGTGTATCTGAAAGGACAGTAAGGCGTACACTATTACAAATGAATTTTAAAGCTTGAAGACCAGACCACAAACGCATATTAACAGCTGGTATGAAAGAAAAACGTCTTGCATGGGCTAAGAATCTTAAGAATAATGATTTGAACTTCTGAAAATCGGTAAAAATTTAGTATAATGCTATTTTATAATAATAAATGGCTACCAAAATTAATTCTAATGTCATTTACTTGTATTTCAAGTTTGTTTTAGCGACGAATGCACTTTTGAAATTCTAGCAAACAACATCAATTTGTGAGAAGGCGCCCTGGTGAAAAGTATCATTCAGATTGTGTCATCCAGACTGAAACATCCAGTCAAGGCAATGATTTGGTCAGTGACCAGTGGCAAAGGCAAGGGCGCCTGTACTTGGTTAAGGGCATCATGAAACAAGACCAGTACAAGCAAGCATTGAAGAAACGACTGCTGCCTCAACTACAGAAATGGTTCACAAATGAAGAATCATTTGTTTTTATGCAAGATGGGGCTCCATGTCATACTGCTCGAACAGTTCGATCATTTGTGTTGGAGAAAAATGTTCCTGTGTTACCATGGCCAGGAAATTCACCAGATATAAACCCAATAGAAAATGTTTGGGAGATCATGAAGAGGGAAATCTCAAAGGAAGAAATAACATCAAAAATTCGCCTCCTTGAGGAAATAATTCAAGTTTGGTACCATCATCCAAAGTTGCAAGAAACAGTTCAGGCATGCATTAATAGCATGCCAAAAAGAATTAAAGCTCTAATAGCCGCCAAAGGTGGCCTATCAAAGTATTTAAGATATACATGTGCATGGAGATTTTTTATGAAAATTAGTTTATATATAATACTGACAGTCAGAATTTTGCATATGATATCTTGTTTGTATCGTAAGTACTTTTCAATAAGTCAGTTATGACTTATGTGCTTCGTTAGAAATAAAAAAAATACATATTTCGTCACAAAAACGTGATTTTTATTGAAAATTTAGGGTGCGTCTAATAATATGGCCAGGGACTCTACATTCGTGGCAGTTTTCTTTTACTGAATATAAGAGCATGTACAAACAGTTTTCCACATCCATAATTAAATTTCAATATTTCCCGGACTCGCGCACGTTCATATACCTCAGCGAACCTCGTAGATTTCTGTATAGTGATGTCTTCACGGGAGTCGTAAACACTACGAAGGGGCGTGTCTGAACAGCTGTTGCGGCGGAGGGATACTTCTCTGAATTGCACGTGATGTTCACTTTGGCCCATTCTCATAAAAATCACTCTATATTAATGGTTTGGAATTGTTGAGTACTAATACATTGTCTATACATAGTGTTAGTAAAAATGTAAAATGTCCTATTTTTTCATTGAAATGTTCTCCATTGGGAAAAAAATGTCTGGCAACCCTGTCATAAAGGTATTGAAAATCTCAGGAATCCATCTTCGCCTATGTGATTTCTTTGCCAAAAATACATTTTCGAATGAAGCCTTCTAAACTACAAGACCATTTGAATTAAATGCATCCAGATAACAAAGATATCTATTGTATCAAGAGACTATCTATACCTATACCTAGAGGCCTATTTTCAAGAACTGGTATAGAAGTATTTAGCTCAGCCAACTGTATCAAAACTGTTTACAACCGCTTCTAAGCAAGACGACGGACTTTGAGCTTGATACATTTCTTTGTTAATTGCTGAAACAGACAAACCGCAGTGTGTGGTTACAGAATATTTAATTTTACCGACAATAAAAGAAGTAAAAACTACTGTGCTCCAGTAAACAGCGTCAGATACTATTCGAAAAATTCCTTTGAGCAATAGACGTGTCAAAGACGAATTGATAAAATGGCTTAAAATACTGAAGAGTAATTGTGCAACATTTGAAGACTAGTCAGTTCATGAGTTACATAAGTCCTCCTTATTATAAGGAAGTTATAAAGCACAATTTATGCTTATTAAAAAATGAGAAAATATGTCAAAATTATTATTTCCTAGAAATTTAGAGAGAGATTCAAGAGGCGAAACCATATTTAATACACTGGAAAATTTTTGTGATGGCGATGAGAAAGAAATTCGCTTGAAGAACGTTATATCAACTGCTACGGACGGTGCTTTGGCTATGACGGCGTCACAAAGGCTTCATAGCGTACTTAAAAATTAATATTCCAGATGTGCTCGCTATATATTACGTCATTCGTCTACATTTCGTTACGAAACATTTTGAACGGCTGTTTCAATCACTGCAAAATTCCATCAAAGCTGACAATAAAATCCGAAACAGCTCTTTATACGACAAATTATTTAATCGTGTTTGTGTCGTTAATGATGAAGATTTCAACCAATTGCTGCTTTACACAGTCGTGCATTGGATATTAAGAGGTATTTCATTTTTGACTCGTTTTTATCTGTTTGGCTCTGTGATAGGGTTTTTGGAAAATAATGTATAGAATTGTGCAACAACCTCATTATATCCAAGAATGGTATTCCACAATTGTATTAACAAAACGTTAACAGCGTTTTCAAATTCAAGAGCAGTTACATCAGCCAGATCGGTTGAGGAATATCAATTTTCGTGAAACTCGATTTAACAGTGTAGCCACTAGCCTTGTTCACAGAAGGACATACTGCCGTCAATACGTCGTTTTGCTGTCAATCAAATGTTTGGTTTTAAGGATCCACAAAACATGAATTCTCGCTACGCCACGTATTAACGAAGTTTTTTGTCTAAATTTAGCAACTGGATTTATACACTTTTTCGTTACTACAGCCCGGCATGAAGGCTTTTTCTGCAGACAATTCGCCGCTTTTCCCCGCAGCATTACACAACTTTCTCTCTGTGTATACGGTAGCGAGAAAGAAATTAGTGGAATCACAGCAGCACATCCTTCCTCGCATTATTGGAAATAGCTATGTAATCCTGAATTCTTTCAGTATATTTTAGCAGCAAATTTTACAGAAGCGAGCAACGCACTGTTGACAGAGCAGGTCTGTCAAATCTGTACAATTCCATTGGCTTGTAGTATACTTGGCGAATACTTTCTTAGAAATTCTTGATAAAAACGTTAAAATCTATCTGTATTCAGATTTCAACTTTTTTGTGGGTTAGTCATAGTACATCATACGTAGAATGAACATTATTTTAAATAATTCAAAATTTTTTGCAATTTAAAACTATTAGTACTACCCCGACAACTGCACATATTTCGCGTCATGTGTTAGTCGTGAAGTCTATTTTAGTCTGCCCTCTGGCCTAAGTTATGGGAGGGGGAAGTGGAAGGATGTCCAGGGGGTGTTTTTAACTTGTACGTCGAGGAGGTTTCTGTAGAATGTAGTGATGGGTTGGATGAGGTATCGGAATATGGGGTTATTTATGAACTGTTGAATTTGAGTAACTGTAGAATTATGGTGGTAAGAGAGGATATGAGGTATTTTATTGCCTTTCAGGAGGTTGTTGTAGTGGGTGTAGTAAGATAAATTGGAGTACTCTATTTTCAGTTAGAGTCATTTTTCTGTGATTTCTTTTGGATGTGGTATACCAGGTTGGATGGGAATAGGAAATGACTGGACGGATGTAGATATTGTAGGTCTGAATTTTCTTGTGAATTGGAATACAAGGATTTGTAAGGATAGGATAAAGATCATTGGTTATTCTATTGGTGTTGAGGATGAGGTGGGTCCAACGGAGTCTGCGAAGATGCTTAGAGGAAGAAATTGAAGAAACGTCGAACATGTATCAAATAGTAGTATTGGATAATCTGGCTTCAATAAAAAGACGCATCGATTGTTCGATTGCTCATTTTTCAAACGGAGTCATTTATTGATTGACATTAGATTTTTGGGTAACTGCTTTGATGCAATAATAAATTAATTATGAACAATATTTTATGACTAGATGTAATTCGTGTAACATTGTAAAGTTGATAAAATTACTTTTTCAGCATTAATGTCTAAAAATGGTCGAATCATCGGGAAGATAATTATGGTATTCTGCCGTTGGTGCATCATCACAAGCAGTATCAGTTTCTTGTCGGACGCGACAGTTTCAAATTACATTCCTGCTTACTCGACAAGGTTTAATTCGTAGAAATACCCTCGAGTAGGGCGTTGATGCTAACCTCGATCTGAGGTGCTACAAAATTCAATCAAATATTCTAATTACTATAACTACTGTATTTTACTAATTACTATGTACTAATTTACATCTTCGTAGTGCTAACACCTCTTCGGTTCTCATTCTCATAAGTTCTCTCTCTAGGCTTCGGATTTTCTCTGATAATCTCCGAATCATTTCACAATTTTGTTTATTATTCACGTTTAAAGTAATTTAAGTGCCCTTTTTATTGGAGTGACTTTCATTTCTGTTTTATTAAATAGGTTCAGATTAATCATCTATGTATTACGTCAATATACAATTAATCAGTATCTATTATATTTTATGGCATTTTCAAAAACTATTTCCCTCCAGACTAGTGAGATGGATAACGTTAGTTTCTGGATAATGTGGAACAATTTTCAGGGCATTTTTTTCATTGTGTAACGTTAGTCACAGTAGTCTAAATATGTACATTGTAATTGTATCTCTCTTCCAGCTTGAGACAAAATGAACTAGAATGAACGCACTACTAACAATAAGTTTCGATAAACTTCACAACATCTAGAAGATATTTTTCGTTACTGTCTATCAAAAGGAAAAGAAAGATCAAATGTGCGAATGCTTATCTGTGGAGTTGCTTTGCACAAACTCACTTCTATTGGATCCAAGATCAGGGTTGCTAGATACGGTGGCTACAGTTATCGTACGAAGAGGAAGTCACTAGGGCACGAGGGAAATCTACTAAATTATGGTATTTTTTGTAATATGATTTTATGCAATAACAAATTTATAAAGTACGATGTCATGTGAACACCATTCTCCAGTCTTGGTATTGATATCGAAACATTAAGTGTTAGTGTGTGTTCTTGAAAGTGCTCTGATACACTGCAACACATACACTAAAATTTTGTTTTTACCAACTAGATACATTTTTTTGTTTGGTTTCAAGATTTTGTTTATATTCTACGTATTCAGCTCTTAAGTTTTTACCAGTGTCTTCTGAAAAATGCATATTTAAAATGTAAAAACGTAAGAAAAGTGAAACTCTTAAGAAAGAAAAGAAGGCTCGTTGCAAATCAACTAAAAAAATGAAAAACGAACCCCAAAATATTGTCCTGAATGGAAAACAACTTGGAGTATTTGTTTCTTGATCTGGCGACACTTCAGTAACATTTCGTTGAGATGAGGGATAAACTGACAGTTCAAGTAAGAGGGGGCGAAAAATATTATCCAATCTTAATGTTTAGTAAAAAACAAATATCTTACTGATAAATATTTTTTAGAAATATTTTATAATAATACAATTATGTTTATTATTAAGAAAATACGAAGTTGAACAAGTGTTTGAACCAGTGATCTCCATGTATATTTACATTCAATGAGAAACAAATTAAAGATGAATTATGTTGCTGGAGAGTTTGTAATTAAAAATGAATTATCTAAATGTATACATTTTAATATAAGGGAGCTTGTGCAAGCCATACCTGACAGTATTGCGGTATCTGCGCATGCGCAGAAGATCGAGATTGCAGTCCAGTGCTTTCCGCTAAGGCATGCAAAAACACTCAATTATAACGATCTCTACGAATGACGTTTTCATTGATTTCAAGTATCGTGAGACAAAAAGTATCATTTAAATAATTTACAACAATAAATTAAAGAGTTGTCTATAAATATTTTATTAAATATGAGTACATGTTCACACATTTGTTATATCTAAATGATTACGTAATAAATGAACAATGATGATGAGTATTATTAATAATTATTATCCAAACTTATTTACATTTGTGAAGACGCATCTGTTACAGTGAATATAATTATACAACTTAATACAACGAATAAAACTAAAGACATTATTGAAATCAAAGGCAGGAGGTCGGAAAGGGAGAAAAGGGCGAACGGAGTGGGAGGGATGTCAGGATAGGAAGGCGATTTTAGCGGGAGGGGAATTGGGGCTGTAGGCCGGCAGGGGGAGCGATCAGGGGTAGGGCGAACGGAGCGTTCGAGTGATTGAGTACTGATTTCCGGCGCGTCAAATGCTAAGGGCATTAGGCCGGACATGTAGTGCATGTCTTTATCGCGGGAGGTGGCGGTGATCTTTCCCCATTGGTTGGCGAGATACGACGAGATATTTCCCACCTGTGTGGAACATCCCCGGGACAAGCTCTAAGCTCTCGAACGATATTCCAACAGGTATGTTAGTATAGTGCATATGTGTGTGTGTGTGTGTGTGTGTGTAAGTAAAGGATGAAGATACGACAAAAAAAGAGGGAGGAAAGATCGCGCGTGGTTAGGGTCCGTGGCTCATTTGTTAGAGTACTGCTCCGGCATTCGCCTCGTGTTGAGCGGAGAAATGGCAGAAAACTACCTATGAGAGCAGCTGGCCGCTAGAATTCTTCTCCAGACAGCGATAGAATTCGACACAGCTATCAAGCTACCACCGCCGGGACTCGAACCCACGACCTCCGGATCAGGCACTGCAGCGCCATCAGTTGATGCCCTGAGCCACCTCTCCCACTCGAGGGGGTGGGGTAGGGTGGGAGGAGAGGGGTGGTCAGATCCATCGCTCACGGTGCGTCCTTATCGCCGCAGGATCCGGCCCGGCACCTGAAGGTCCGACACGGGCCTTCGCGGGGTACGCACGCGTTATCGAAGCGAAGCGCCAGGTAGCGAACCGATCCATCAGGAGCTGCCCACCCCGACAGATCCCTCGGCGGCCCCTCCTGCGCCAGGCTCCGCCCTCCCAGCCAGGGCTCGCCTATTCTGGCACATCGCGGGTATGGTTGCGAAATGACCTGTGTTCTTCATTTAGGAGAAACAGGGTTGGGCAGAATTCTTCAAATTTAGTATTTAAGTACTTCGCCAAAATACTTTGAAAATAAGTATTTAAATATATCAAGTGTCATATTCTTTTCAACGCGGATTTATGTATTTTTTTCACAACGTTTCAAGTCGTGGTCTTCGACTCATCTTCAAGTATCTGCAAGTAGCATTAACACAATTACTTTTTTTAATTCTGCCCAAACCTGTGGAGGAAGCCTTGTGTGGAACGAATCTTTAGCGTTGTGGGATATGTATGGACTGACGAAAGAAGTTATTTCGACTTAAACCATGTAAAAAGAGAACTGAGCATTTTTTTATATTAAAAATTATAGTTGCACTGAATTCAAAGATGCCATCTCAAGCAATTAACCTTTATTAAAGAAGTGGCGTTGAATTCTAAATATATAAAAGCAGTCCGATTTTTCTTTCGAACACATCTGGCAACCCTAGTGGCAAGTGGTGCAATAACCTGAGAAGGAAAAAAAATCGCTTAATTAAGAAACAAAAACACGACCGTTCCAAGCGATCGTTATCTGCTTTACTCTTGACTACATGGCTACTCGATACTAAATGACTACTCTATACTAACTGTTGAAGAACCGTGTTTTCAATTCTGAAATAAATTTCAGGTTTCGAGATATTCGAGAATTTGAAATAACTTGCTTGTATTCTTCACCCCTTAATTTTCGTAGTAAAATGTATAGAAAATTATCAGTAATGTCTCAAAGAATTAAAAACGAAACGGTTGATTTGCAAATAAAATCTCATGTATCATTATTGTTAAACCTCTCTTCTTTTGGTGATGGTCACTTTGATATCCGTGATTCATTTGACTGTAAATGTTTAAAAATTTTACATTTGAATAAATGTTTATTAAATAGAATGTTAATATACATTGAGTTTTTGAGAGATTGGAGAATTCGAGAAATGTAAAATATTCGAGTGCTTGTATTGAATTCAAGGATTGGCGTTGTTAACTAATTAATTTAGTTCATTAATTTGGAAGGTTGTGTATCAGGACCCACCTACCGAAGCGGGATGCTATTATCCAAACGCACACGATTTACCGAACAGACTCTACGAACGTAGGTCCACCACCATCAGGGCGTCGATGCAGAGATCATAACTGTCGAAGGCGCCTTAGATACACCGGTTGTGATGGCTCAAGGCAGCAGCTGATGCCCCTGCAGCGTCTCTGGCCGAGAGATCCAAGAGTACGAATCACAGCGGTGGGAGATGGTCGACACTAAGTACGTAGGTCAAATTCAGAAACTCTCTGGAGGAGAATTCTAACGTCCGGCTACTCTGATCGGTTGTTTTACATGATTTCTCTCACCAATATGAGGCGAAGGTCGAAGCAGGAGCAAAACAAACAAGTAATGAACCGCGTCTCTGGCCGAGAGATCCAAGAGTATGGGTTACTGCGGTGGGATACGTTCGACACTAAATACGTAGGTCAAATTCAGAAGCTCCGGCTGCTCTGATTGGTAGTTCTACGTGGTTTCTCTTATCAATATCAGGCGAAGGTCGAGAAGGTGCAAAACAAACAAGTCACGAACCGCCCGCGGTTTTTCCATCCCCAGTCTCCTTGTCTCTTCCTATCTCCTTACCCACACTACAAGCAGTACACCACCACACATGTTGGGAGACCAATCAGACCTTAGAGCTTGTTCCGGATGCCCCAATGCCCCGATGGCAGAGATACCTGAAAGGGAATCGAGAGTAAACATTTAGGCCAACGCGATATTCCCTTCCAGAGGGGGAGGAACATAGACATCTAGCTGAAATATGCACTACACTTATGAGCTGCGAAACAACAAAATATTCAATAATTTCACCAACCCCACGCCCTAAGAGACATCATATAATAGTTTGTGAATGCCTAGCAATTCGAGTATTCGGTCTCATTCTTAATAATTACGGGTATTATGTTTAAGTATTTTCAATTTCAAGCCGTCCTCCGTTTCCAAATGGCTCGGCCGGCGCGTGCCGTGCTAATGCCCTCCCATCCGAGAGCTAAAGAGGTGCAGCGACTTGTGCCATCGGCTGCCGTGATTGCTCCGTGCTCGCGTGTCCCGCGCAATAGCTCTCCTCCCACGCGGCGCAGGCCCGACGACGCACCGCTGAACGATGCGATTGGGTTCTCCTTCGACTCATCGGCTTCGGCTACTTTTACTTTCTCGTTGCCGCTTACGCAAGAGAGAGAAAAAGTTATGCAATGCTACGCGAAAAAACGGCGAATTTTCGGCAAAAAAAACAACAACAACAAACAACAACTCTTATTACAGGGCCCTGGTAACGAAAAAGTGGGTAAGTCCTGTTACTAAATAAAAAAATCCTCCGACACGTCGTGTAGAATTCATGTTTTGTTGGTCCTTGATACCGAAAAATTGAATGAAGGCAAAACGTCTGTCTGTCCCTCTGTCTGAATAACGCCCTCGTCTAAATCGTTCAGCTGATTGTCTCCAGTGAATGTTCTCCAGTCGGTATTTCCAATTGATACTCCGCAATTTTTCTGCGTCTTTCTACAAATACAGTTATGAAGATGGAGATTTTATCCATTAATAAAATTTGTTCCTTAAAAATAGATGGATACTTCACAGTACGGTCATGTACAATTTTTTGAAAATTTGAGTACTAATTTTGCGGGCAAATACGGGCAAGAAAGTACGTGATGTTTTAGCATTACAGTTTGTTCTTCTCCTTCCTCTGAAGAGGAAAACTTTCCTCTGAAGAGGAAACTTGAAAGTTTCTCTTCTCGTACTACTTTGTCGTCTCTTGATTTTCCTTCATTTCTCGCTTCTTCTTCTCGTCATCATTTTCCTACTTGTTCTTCTTATGATTCATCTTACTCGAAATGGTTTGGGGTTCGTAGTCCGTTGTAGTTTCTACGTTGGTTCGGCCATCGATTTTGCAGGCTTCTGACACTTCATCGTATACTACTTGAATATATCACTATTTGAGAATGCATTGTGAACAACTCTCTATTTTTTCCGTATATGCTTACTCATTAGACAATCTAATCAATCTCTTTTCTTTAGCCATAGTCAAAGTCATAGAGGAAAGATGCCTTTCCTCTCTGGTAACACTCATGCATTATCGCACCGCCTTATCATCTGAATCTGAAATAATATTGTAGAATTTTTGCAAGTATATTCCTATCTTTGAACAAAGAAATTCCAGTGAAAGTACAAATCTTCCCCTGATAGGAATATAGTTTTCTTTGTATATAGATTTGTGTCTTTAAGGTTGATTTTAGAAGAGAAGATGAACAAAAGTATTCTCGAAAAGCTTGTTTTGAACAAAAATCCTGAGAATTGTAAAGAAGATAGTGTTTAATTATTAGCCAATGAATAAACACGTTTTCGGTTTGAAAAGATGTACTAAGAAAACTCGGAAAAACTCAAAGTCAATTTTTTGAAGTATTACGTTACTTCATGTACGGAAATGTAGAAAAAGGATTTTCAGACTATTTCAAGTGAAATAAAAAGATGGGCAGTGGTTCAGTTGTTAATCAAAGGACGTAAAAGGAATACAGACATTTTCATGAGATTTCTCAAAAAATATTTTTTGTAGATATCATCACGAAGAAATAATACAGTGAGATAGTTTCTGATACTTAATCCAGGTGCAGACTCAGTGGCGTTGCTTCCATAGCATCGTTGATTGGGACTATCATCGGTTCAACTTCCTTTGGTGGCGGATTTCCGACACTAGGTGGACAATTGAATGGAATTCAACCACTGTCTGGAGGAGAATTCTGATGGCTGGCTGCTCTGATGGGCAGTTTTCCTTGATATAATACTAGGCGAATGCCGGAACAGAACACTAATAAACGGGCCATGCACCGTGCGCGACCTTAATTAAAACTTATATTAAATCAGACGTTTTTAAAAGTATTGACCTCACCAGTATTCTAGTGAATTTGTAAAAAGAAGTTTTATCCATTTACTATAATAATTTTGTATGGAAAATTAATTGTGTTTATAATTGTATATACATTTGAATGCAACTCCTTGAAAGACTGAATAAGTCAAAAAAACAACAACAAAAAACATAAGACTAACAAACAAAGATTATTAAAACATAATGCGTAAGAATAGTTATTTATGCACCAAGGGCGTTATAAGGGGTTTAATGATCGAGCGGCGACAAAATACCAGACGACTTTTGGCCCGAGGTCTTTTTGTCGCCTGAGATGATTAGAGCAAGCTAGCTAACGCTCGTGGTACAAACGTAATTTTATTCTTTACCTAATTTCAATGATTCAGATTTGCTTAGTAACCAACAAGAAGTTAACTTGACTGGGTTTGTCTTTTCATATTTCCCTCTCTTAATTCTCTTTCATAATTCCCGCCATGAGAGGGGCGATCATGCTAAAACAACCATGTCCATCGGGGGAAAAATGAGTTAGCATTGCGCGTGGTTCATTCTGTCTGTGAAGTCTTCACAACAGTGTTTTATTTAACATTTTTTTGAAGATTAGGATCTCATGTAAACAAAATCTTGGGTAGTATGTGCAAGAACGTACAGAACATCAGAAATGTAATGCAAATCATTATTCAGAAAAAATGAAAGGAAAGAAGAATCATACAGTCAAAGTTAATCCACAGCAATATTTTAGATTTGATGAAGTTCCTGCTTTGACCCTTTGGAAACGTGGTTGTTCATTAATAAATGTGGTACAATTCAGCCTTCATCAGTTGTCTCTTATAAGGTATACCTTAAAAGGGTATACCATTGGCAAAGAGATCTAATGTAACAGGTCTATTGATATAACTTTAGGAGGTAGATGGAGAGAATTCTTCAGATACTCCTCGTCTCGAATAGTATTCGTTTGTTCTTGGTGTACCAAGAACAAACCTTGGTGTACTCAAACTGTAATGGAAAGCCAAGAACTGAAAGGTAATTGTGATTGCTCAGAAGATGTCCATAACTGGTACAACAATTTTAATTTCTTTTTAGTTTTTTGAAATTTCCTTAGAGGCCAAAAAATGCGTACATTAGCAACAGAAATTGTTGTGGTAGTTTTGTCTGTTTAGAAAAATAAAATATTTGCGTACACTGCCATCAAATAATTTATCCTAATAAAATGTGATGGTAATATTTCTCCTATTTTATGCAAAAGCAAACATGTCCGCAGGCGCTTCAAACAAAATAACATGTCCAACTTTTAACCTGAAATAATTGAGGGTGAGAGCGCAATAGTGGCCTATCCCACATTTTTAGGAAATTGGGTTTTCTGTGTTAATCACATCTTAATCTCCCTAACTTCAACGTGTAACAGTTTCAGCATGTTCGCATCGATATTTTTCAAGTTATAATTAGAAAAAGAACTATTGAACTGAGCTACATTTCTTTGTGCAATAGTAGCCTAAGCATAGGCGATGCTGTTTTACACAAGATGAAATCCACCACATATGTTTAGTCAGTGGTCATTATTACATGGACTGTGACCAAGACTTCGGTCTAATTAAAAAAAATAAAAATTCTATACCAATATTTTCTCACCGGCTGATTGGGTAAATGTCATTATTACTACAAGAAAAAACATTAAATGTCGTGTTAATGGAAAAAATGATTTTGTATCTACAAAATCCTTAGAAAATAATACAACAAACAGAAAGATATCCCTGAGAAAAACAAAACTGGAGAGGCTGAAAATGCAGTGGACAAAATTGGAAAAATCATTACCTTATTCATTATTTGTTAAATATTTGAACATTAAGGATGATGCTTTCTGGAAAGTTGATATTGCAAAACGTGGCTCCAATGAAACTACTTTTTGTGATTTACTGTATCCCAATGGACATGCAGTTAGTGAAGAACAGAATAACTTCGATGGATTTTGCACCATCTATATACCATCCATTTTATATAAATTAAAAACATTTCTGTAACATAAAGTGCAGAAATACTGCGTGTTAATGAATTTTTTAAATAAAATAAAATCTTGCAATATACTTCTCTTTTTATTTTTTGTGTCAATAATGCCCTAACTTTCTTTTATTCCAGTTGTCTGTGAAATTGGTAAGTGCATTAGTGGCCTAACCCACAACAAAATTTTATTTTTACTTTTTCAATATTGGCACTCTGGTGTTGTACCTTAATATTCATAAAAGTAATTATTTATTAAAATGCTAGCACTTACAGCACAAGAAAACACTTACAAATGAGTGTTTAATTTTGCCAATAACTTCATCAGTCATTTTCTCCAAACACAAGATCTGGGGATAGGCCACTATTGCGCTGACACCCTCAATTATAACTAATTGATAGCAGTATATGTCGACTGTTGTAACTATACTGATACCTTGTTTATCAGTACAACATATTACATTATTGAAAAGGCGTTAACTTGTCAACAATTAGTTTTTCGCTGATCTTAAAAAATATGATTTGATGGGCATGTTATTTGCATCAACGCTCTTCATGTATCATTGTTCAACTGTTTTCATATTTCCCTCGAACCACGATCCTCTCCATCGAGATAAGTTTCGCAGCGAATATCGAGGTCCGTATCGAAGGAAATAACAAGCTACAACGTATCAATAAAAAATAAAATATATTTTACTGGTTAAAATTTAGAATACGGTACACCCTTAGAGAAGCGTGGCGGCGGGGAGCCCTAATTTCTGTACGTGCTCTAATAGAAATGAATAAAACATACGGATAGGCGATTTTCATGGTTTGCCCTTCATATGCTTTGTCCCTGCCGCATTGTAACGCCAATTTCCTTTCAAAAGCAAGTTTTCTCGCTTCGAATCCAAGTCACGGCAAGGCGCGGGCCTTTGGCCCCCGCTTTCACTATAAACATCATTGAGTCTATCCAACGCATAATTACCAATTCACTTTTATAAGACATCACTTTTCAAGAAAGCCTCCAGAATTCTGCCTAGTTAACGCGAGAACGACGCGAAGTGCCGGTTTAAACGACTTCCTTAGGTTGTACCGTACACTACATTTCAGCCATTTTACTTGATATTGAAAGATACAGTTAATTTTTATACTATAACCAATGTGATCATCGAGGCGGACCTTCTAAAATTTCATGCAAAAGGATACATTTGTTAAATACATTTTATTATGTAACTTCCCTTTCGAGTAAACTTTAACATTTCAACTCCATTGATATGTAATATTTTTACCTGTCACCGCCGTGAGGTAATGGGGTGGGGAAGGCTTTTCTTCCATTGTTGTTAAGAGAGACAAAAATTATCCGTTTTTTCAACACATTCAAACGCCTAAACAATTCGATCAAAAATTAAAGAAATATTTGTGTTTGTAGGAAATTCTGATTACTTTTAATTTTATATATACATAAAATAGGCATCTTTATAAAGTTTTGGTAAATCGCAAAGCTTTCGAGATGTTAGAGAAAAAATGAAAAAGTATGCAATTTTTAGTTTTTTTTGTTGCATTTTTTCTCTACGAGGTCAAATCACAAATTCGAATCTATCCACCCAATGTAGTTTTTTTCCCCGGTCCCGATATCATCCGACTCGACTGACAGTCGCCGGTGTTTGCGTTGGTCACGTAAGAGAAGTTTTTTCCTACTTTGGTATTAATATTTAAAAGAGAATTCCTGAACGAAACGCATACGCTAGGCTTCACAAATGTCGTTCGTTGTATTTTTCATCACTTAAGTTAGGATGCATTACACTTATAAAAAATGCAGTTTGACTCATATTAATGTTTGGATTTTCCATGTATTTTGAATGGTGAATATTTGTGCCTATTTTCATTCACAAAATAGTTTTTAGCATGGTGAAAATGTTTGAATAAATGTAGAAGCAAACATGTAGCTATCACGTATTTTCATATCTATTCGGGGAAAAAACAAAGAAAATATTTGGAACTATTATGAGAAAAATAACTTTTAAAAAATTGCGTTTCTCGCAGCAATTTTTGAAAAATTGTTCAGGTTCTTATTTATTGTTCTGTATTTCACGAAAAATCTATATTTTTGTTGTAGTTGTAGGGAGACGCCGAAAACAATTCGAACTTTTGCAATTTTCGAAAACTCAGAGACTTCAACCAAAATGCGGCGCCTCTCTATTTACGTATGCTTGAACCAGCTTGTAACACATTGCTCATCTTAGTGCCTGTATTCACGAAGTTTTGACCAGGAAGTTCATGTTTGGTCTGGAAGTTCATGTGTTCAAATATGGTATTTATGATTACACTTAATTTATTACCGTCCGTTCTCCCAAAGACAGATATGTTGAAATGCATTTAATACGTTTGCTTAAATTCAAGAAAATCTATTTTTTTAAAACTATTTAAATATGAAAGGTGCTGTGATTTAATTATGATTTTTGTATGAATTTCTATTGAATTCTTTTAATTTATATGATATTAAATATTGATCTCACGTGTTTATTTAGAGTACGAAATAGTGACTTTAATTACCAACGCATGTATTCATTTCTAAAATATTAATTTACGTATATTGAAAAGAAAAAGTTACAGAAAAAAAAATTTAACCAAGAGACCATTTTGGCTACAATTAAGTTTACTACGAGTATTTTACAGCATTTCTTAGTTCATAATCGTTAAACACTTTCCGTATTCTAATTTGAATGTCCCGGGGAAAGCCGGTGAAACTGCAGTTCTGTAAATTGCCACTAGATGGAACGACGGTGCCGAATCCTAGCTTCAAGCTGTTAAAGCTTGAAATCTGAGGCGGGCATTTCATGAGCCTCTAAATTTTAGTTCGTTATTTTATAATAATGTTCTATGGATGTATTCTTTAATGATCCTTTACATATAAGGAAACAAATTATTTGTTGAACTAGTAGATACTTAAGTTACGATTCTGAACAGGTTTATTGTGAATCATCAATGGGGAATGCTGATCACAGAAAACCATTATACATACCACGGGCCACGGTCCGCGCGCAATCTTTCTTATCTCTTGCTTGTCGTATTCTCATCCCCACTTACACCAACATGCTCTACAGAAGCATACAAGCCGGAGAGCGGTCGGGAGCTTAGAGCTTGTCCCGGCTGGCAGGAGAAAATCTTGCTAGCTGACGGTAGGGTGGCGCCAGAGCAGCGGGAGACGACCACAGCCACCTTCCAAACAAAAAAGTGCGCTACACTTTTTGAACTAATGACCTTAGTAGTTGACGCGGCCGTAATCTTTAACAATCAATCAATCCATGTCAGTGAGTAAAATATTGCTAAGAACTACAATGCATTTCAGTGTTGTGTATTCAGCGTTTGTAAGACTAAAATATTATATTATGATATTTATTACTAATTCCATCTGTGACAAATATTTAATACGGATACTTATTTATCGACGTAATTTTTTAATATTGAATCTAGGAACATACCAGTGCACATCCCTGTAAGTTACCTTTGGTATTCACACTATTTCATACTATCTCATGCCTGGAGCAATATTTGTATAATTTTGACCAAATGAACCTGATTTGCAGTTGTTTTACATATCAGCTACAATACATTTATAATTGTGTAAAATGCGCGTCTCAACTATTAATTTTAATACCGTTTCTAAGTTTCTTTCGGAAAAAAACTACAAGCACTGAATACTGATGTTGCTTTCCCAAAGGAACAAAAAGATAGCACGAAAATTCACAGATATCCGTATTAGGCGATGTAGCAACACTGACACGCTCTGCTTCGTAACTTGTCAAATTGTATTGGCACATTGTCGATATCATGTCATTTTAGATTGATGAAAAATATCGAATCCAAGTATTCTCCGGGCATAATTCGCTAAACAGTTTTAATAACAAATAAAGGACAGAGTGATTAATGGCACGTCGGAGAAGAAGAGTGATCGCTATTTTAGCACGAAACACACGCGGTATTCGCCACTGAATCAGATCTGTGCCTATACTTGGAAAGCAAGATTGCCAGTACAATACGTTTCCTCGTTTCCTTCAACCCCTTAAGGTTGCATTTTTGCATTTCCAAATTTAATTACGTATTCACATTAAGGTGTAAAAGAGTTTGGTTATTTTTAGCGCAGGCATACCATCAACAAAATTACATTTTTTCCATCAGCGCCAGAACGATAATGCTTTAAGATCTGACACGATTCATTTTGACGTTGCACCTTGTAATCGACAGGAAGCAGGCAACAACTCATTCTTTATACCGTTGTACCTGAAAGCCGGTTAACGTACGTGCTTACGTGTCATGCAGTTGGAAAGGAATTTGAAATTGTGAGGGAATGAATATTCCCTTTTGTATTTCATTATATAAATGGAGAGCACCATTGTGACGAGATTATTAACGACTACGTGCGTGTTAAGACGACATTATCGACTTCATCAATGAGAAAGTGCTAAGAATTGTGGCGTTATGAGCTGTAGCAACGCTGAAGAAAAGTGGAGCACTAAAATCGTTCCTGCAGTTAAAAACCGGAGGCATTTGAGTTTCATTTTATAAGAGGCTAACATATTCGTTACTTCAAGAGCAGCGTACCTTAAACATGCTACGTGCTCACTGATCCTTAACAGTCGTCTCACAATGTCATTCCGATGGGCGTATCCTGACTGGGGATACGACATCGATGTCGATGATTTATCGGTTTGTAAACATCGATGTATTAACGCCGATGTTTTTTTAACATCGATGATTTGTGATCGACTTTTTTTTCTTTTTCGATGTTTTGTCTCTAAATAAAACAGTCTCATTATCACAATACTGTAAAAGTTAAAGTATGAAATAATAACTGACCTTAAGTTCACGGTAGTTCATTTGTTCATGTGAACCAAAGAAGAAGAAAAGAGTTGAAAAATATCGATTGTTTGTAATCGAAGTATTTTTAACATCGATGTTTTAGTTTTGAACGGTTAACATCGATGTTTTGTTACCGATGTCGCAACGCTAATTCCGACTGCATCCCGTAGTCAACTTTTCCTAAGCCGTTTACCTACTTTCCCCAAAAGGCATAGCCGGACCCCATCCCGCTTCATTTTCTTTAGCGTTTATTTCTACGCTTACCGTAGTAGTATTTGATCGCTTACAATTGATCAACTTCTGTCTGTTTTCAAGAAATAATTGCACGTTCTTTTAGAGCACGAATAACGTAAAAACCCACACTTAAAAGTTTGTTAAAACAAAATTTCAAACCTCTTGTCACGTGCATCTTCCCACCCTCTAACTCAACATACACAACTCCAAACATTCTTCCATGTTCACCTGTGTTCTATGTTTTCTCTGGACTGGCGAGAAAACATCTATTTGCGCTACTTCTGAATGGAAATATAACAAAAATATGTACTCCTTCCGAAACACGGAATATACGAAAGGGGATGCCGTCGGGCTATGCCTTCTCAGGTAACAAAAAATGAAAGGGGATTAACTGGGATGTAGGGGTGAGAGAAAAGTTACCATTCCGTTATCCGGAGTGTTACTTCCGGGTAAAATTCCGGGTAACTAAGGATACTTATGTGGACAAGAATTTAAACTTGCCGCGCGCGCTCTGAGGCTGCGGGAAGCAGCAGTTCGGGCAGGCCATTCTCGATCGCCCGAGGCAGGGTTCGGGTCTCTGCCTACAGCAGCGCCCGATATAAAACAGGCCTGCGGGCTCGAAGAAAGAAGTACCATCCCAGACAGCACAGTGGAAGTTCGACGCGGCCGGCACTACGGAGACTACGTCAGCGAGTGTGCTGCGAGCTACGGTCGTGGGGAGAGGAACCAGGACGACCACGCCCCAGGAATAGGGCCTGTTGGTGCGAGCCTGCACACCATCGAGAAGTCGAACAGCCGTGCCTTACACGAACGGGAGTGGTGGTGTATCGCGCCGGAAAAGATGTTTGAGTAACTTGGAAAGTGAATATGTTCTCTAGAGAAAGGGTTCATGGATGTACAAATGTTGGTGAATAAACTGTCCGTTAAGTTTAAACCCTGTACTGATTATTCACTAGAAGAAGAACATAACACGTAAAACACTAATCGGGGGGGGGGGTCAATGTATTACAATCATTTTCTGTTGTGCAATCGCAGAAACAAAGGAATGTTCAACTTTCTTTTTTTTTCAAAAGAACGACGCCGTCAGTGACTTCAAATACAATAAATGTTCAACATGTATATATGCTCTCGTCTGGTTACCTCAAAACTGGAAATAATAAAACCCAAACTTTACTATTCCGAATTTTAAATAGTTCTAAAACATTCTTCAACAAAACACTGGAACAAAATTTGTGGAGATGGGATCCTCAAATATATTTAATTGCTCTGAAAATATTTTCTATAACACAATGTTCTTAACTTGAAAGGTTGAATTAGTGCACAATGGTTAAAAGTATAGGGTTAGAAGGGGTTGAAGAGTTTGTAAAAATATTTGTAACAAAAAGTCCTCGAGAAATCTACCTTTCGAATCAGCAATATTTTTTACGAATCGAAACATTTGAGTTAGAGCTACATTTTAATGAGATATTTTCATGTAACCGAATTGGAAAAGTTCGCTGTAAACATAGAAATAGGCAAAATTACCCACCCCTTTCTGTGCCTTTTAGCTTGTGTTCTTCTAAAACTTATAGTAGTGGGCTTCTTAAAATGAAGAGCAGGACGTTCCTAATAGCGGTGGGAATACTGAATAAAAGAGAACTAAAGAAAATAACTCCATGGCGAATTACAATTTCTTTCATATAGAGATCAGCATTAGGTTATTTACTTATTCACATTAAAAGCACCGGTAGTGAACGTGTCATCAGCAATTGACACTTTCAAATACTTTGGTTATGTATAAGGAAATAACTATCCTGTAATTATCGCTTTACACAATTTATGTACGCTGGAGCCATCTGCGTTGTAAACCAGTAACTATCATACTAGTCTTCGCAATCATTTTGACTTGATTGGTTTGTTGTGCATTTGAAAGTGTCAACTACTGATGACATATCAGCTACTGGTGCTCTTAACTTTTTTTCTTTATTTTCATGTTTATACGTTACAATATATGATCGAATAGTTACAAGCATGAGCTTTCTCTACAAATGTACTATGGGAAATTCTTTTTATTTCGAGTGAGGCATTGTTCAATTTACTATTTATTCGTACATAGAGAGTTTAAAGCAGTTCAATTATTTAAAATCTGAGGAAAATACTGTCTTGAAATTTTTGAGATATCTTTTGTCTACTATTATCCAACGTATGTATGACTAAAACCTTGTTGTGACTATCATTTTCGAATATTAAGTGGTTCAAATCTAGAATATTTTATTTACTTGTCGACTATAATACAAATTACTCTTTTGGAAAATCAAGAATTAGCTGCAAATTGAAATTATATTCATCTTGTACGTCGGTTAGAATAAGTAATTAGAGAAAAATTAAAACTTTAGCCAGTTACACTGATTCAGAATTGAGTTTTTACGAATAAAAATGCTTTTAAAAGTGTTCGTACATACTGAACATTTCAATAGCACTCAGAAAAATTTAGTGCAATTTATTTCTGTATTAACTAACTCAACAACAAAGTAATTTTTCACAGCCACATAATTTTTACAATATTATTGCCCTTTACACACCCTTTAACTTTTCCACTTTTAGCATCGTGGACAAACTCACAGACTTCTTGGATCTGGGATCAGGAGATACTCGGAGGCAACATACATGAAATAAATCCGACTTCCATCGAATCTCGTGCCAGAGTTAGAGCTTATACTACAAGTAATGAGATTTTTTCATGTAACTGTAAATGTTTGGAAAAGTTCGCGGTAAACATCAGAAATAGGCAAAAGTACCACCCCTTTCTGTGCCTTATTAAGCTTGTTGTTCTTCTAAAAAATATAGTAGTGGGTTCTTAAAATAAGAGCAGAGACGTTGTCCTAATACTGGTGAATACTTAATAAAAAGAGAATAAAGAAAATACACTCCATGGCGAATTACAATTCTTCATATAGAAGATCAGCATTAGGTTTATTTACTTATTCACTATTAAAAGCACGGGTAGTGAACTCGTGTCCATCGCAAGAATTTGACTTACTTTTCAAATTTAACTCGAGGCGTTGGTTAATGGTTACACACATAAGGAATTTTAAAGAACCTTTCTTTAAACGCGCCACTCCCCTGTGCCGATTCTTTTTGCGGGTTTTTTTTATATTTATCTGCTTTTTTTTTAACAAATTTTTTTTTATTGGTTTTACGCGGAATGCCACTGGCGTTGTATTATCCAGTTAACTTATCATACTAGTCTTCGCAATAATTTGACTTTGTTATGTTGTTGTGCATTTGAAAAGTGTCAACTAGCGATGACATATCACGCACTGTGCCTTAACTTTTTTCTTTTTATTTTCATGTTTATACGTTACGAATATTGATCGAATATGGTTTATTAAGCATCTTTGAGCTTTCTCTACAAATGTACTTGATGGTAAATTCTTATTTCGGGGTGGGCATTGGTTCAATTTTTTACTGATTATTTATTCGTAACAGTAGAGGTTTAAAGTCAGTTCACATTTAGTTTAAAATCTGATGTAAATAGCTGCTCATTGAAAGGTATGTATATCTTTTGTCTATCATTATGCCCTGTCTCTATGTCGTGTTATTTATATGTAATAACCTTGTGGGCTGGATGACTATTCATTTTGCGGTAATTGATATATTGTGGTCTAAAGTTTTTTGAGATTCTTAGAATGATTTGTTATTTAAGTTGTCGGGAACTATATCAAATTACTCTTTTGGAAAATTCAATGAATTTGCTGGCAAATTGAAATTATTTCATCTTGGTAAACGTGGTTAGAATAAGTAATTAGGAAAAATTAAACTTTAGCCAAGTTACACTGATTCAGAATTGAGTTTTAGAAAATGCTTTTAAAGTGTTCGTACATACTTGATACATTTCAATAGCACATTCAGAAAAATTTAGTCAATTTTTCTGTATAAACTAACTCAGCAACAAAGATTCTTACATCTCACGATGAGATTCTTGTACATATTATATGTCCTTTACACACCGTTGCAAGGCGCGGGGTTTTCGCCCCGCTCACGCTTGTAACTTTTTCCACTTTTAGCATCGTGGACAAACCACAGACGCGCTGGTATTGGGATCAGGGAGATACATGTCAGTAGCTGAGGCAACATACATGAAATAAATCGACTTCCATCGGATTCGTGCCCAGAGTTTTAAATAGTGGAACCTTTTGGCAACGATGCGCTGAGCCGGTACACCCCTAGCTCCTCTATCATCACAGGCCAGCCCGTTAATCGAAGTATTTTTATTAATCACTTATCACACCAACTCAGTCTCGCGTGACGCAAGCAAATAATCAAAATCGAACGCGGGCGAAAGAAAGGCGATCCTCGGCCGGAGCAAAAAACGATGTGGAACGTCTCCGCGCAGAAATAGGCTCGGGGCGGGGTGAGGGCAGGGGCGATGCCGCTCCCACCCTTCCCCTGCCTGCACACGGTGACGGTCGTTATATTGGCGCGCCACTCACTTCTCGGCTGCCGCCCCCGCCGCCCTCGAACCGCTGCAGTCTCGCCGCTACTCGCGCTAACTACATCGCCCTCCACATCACTACTATTCCGCTGCCACCGCCAACTACACTGTCAACCCCTGGCATCGCTATCACCCCCGCCCACCCGCACCTCTCGCTGCCCCACCGTCAACCCCCAAGTCATTCTCGCTGTCCCCGCGCCACCCTGCCCGTTAGACTGGTAACACTATGCATCACATCCTACCAGCCTCACACTCCACACTCCACGCACCGACACACTGTCACCCCGCAAACCTCACCTCCCCCCGCCCTCCATTGGCCTCAGACAACCCCTGTCGCCCCTACACATCCGCACCTCTCGCCTGTTGCCGCTGCCCCAGAATTACCCAGACAATCTCTTTGCCCCTAATAACCCTGCATCCACGCGTCCTTTGCCATGGTCTTCGCCCACTTCTCCTCGCGTCTCCCTGTCGACAGCGAATCCTTTGTTTTCCCCCACATCCCCCCACCCTTCCAGCTAGCGCCCATAAATCCCCGCCGATATCATTGCCCGTCAATCCGCCATCCTCGCCGTTCCCGCCACCCCGCTCACACGCCACCCCCTTTACTGCCGTCTCCACCGCAGCAAACTTTTGTCGCCGTGCCCACATACTTCAACATCCTGCTACTCCGGCACCTTCAACTACCCCATCAACCCCAGCCATCCTCACATCGCCGATTTCCCGGCCATTCCCACGCCTCAGCAACCCCTTACTGCTCCTG
>BOPP01000125.1:2659124-2675647 GCA_017312745.1 Gryllus bimaculatus | reverse complement strand
GACTAATAGTGAAGAATATTAGAGAGAGAATGCGCGAGATATATAAGACTCAACTAAATCCCTTCGCTGTGCCGAGCGACTCACACAGTACATCCAACATCCTCACCATCCCACACGAATATCAACCGGTCGCCACACACCACGTGTATATGAGAATAAAACCTTTAAAATTTTTATATATCTATCTATATAAAAGCATTTATTTCCAAAACGCTGACTCGGTCTATCTATAGTAAAACGTCTGTGCAAATTATCTTCCATAGATTAATTCGTCAAACCAGCCTTAGCACATATGGCCTATTTTCCGCCTCAGAAGTTCTTGTAAGCGAATATAAATCTTCTCGAATTAGAAATAATCTACTTGTGTTCATAGGAGGTCTATGCTATAGACCATAAAGGCGATGCTCATATTATTAATAATATAAAAATAAGTTGGACTTTTGCTCGATAATAAAAAAACAACTGGCATAGTTCACTTCATCCTTTGTAGCAACTAGTTACGCGCTGCTTTCGCGTTGTGCTCCGCGACCATGTAACATCTTGTACGTGTCACTCCGACGGTTCAGATTGGTTATATTCCTATAGTGGCCATGCTACTGGCGTGTAAAAGAACTTCGTAGATGCCAGGGCGTTCAGTACACCGACAATTCCCATCCAAAGCGCCAGAAGATCTCAACTCCAAAACCAGAAAGCTCAGTTGGTTAATCTGATACGAAATGCTGCGCGGAGATAGCTGAGAACCACAACTCAGCGCCTATCAGGGAGCGCCACGAGCACCTAGATCCCACCAGAGGTAGACTTCAAATGCAACCTGACGATACACTGTGCGCGAACTAGGCCAATTCGCCGCCAAACCCGTCAAATGATCATAATACGATGAATAATAGTTAGGAGACGACAACGGCGTAGGGATGAGACGGTGAGAGGGCCATGACGGTGAAGATGTGAGACGTCGAAAGCGAGTCGTTAAGTGACGGCGAGACGTTAAGTGAGATGAGAAGGGCGTGACGGCAAGGGGCGTGCACGGCAAGGGGCGTGACGGCGAGGGGCGTGACGGCGCAGGGACGTGTCGGCGAGGGACGTGAGCCGAGGACGTGACGTTCGAGGGGCCTGGGGCGAGGGGCGTGATGGCAGATACGTGACGGCGAGGGCGTGACGGCGAGGGGCGTGACGGGCAGGGCGTGACGGCAAGGGGCGTGACGGCGAGGGCGTGACGGCGAGGGCGTGACGGCGAGGGCGTGACGGGAGGGGCGTGACGGCGAGGGCGTGACGGCGACGGGCGTGACGGCGAGGGGCGTGACGGCGAGAGGGCGCTGACGGCGAGGGACGTGTCGGCGAGGGACGCTGACGGCCGTGAGGAACGTGACGTCAAGACGGGCCTGCACGGCTGGGATGCGGCGGGAGGGATGAACAAGCGGGGACCTAAACTGACCCCCCTAGGGGCGTTCTGAGCGACGTCGCTGAGGCGTGTGGGCGATCTCGGGGCTGTGTGATGCAAGATGTGTGAGCCGCGAGGGCGTGACGGCGAGGGCCCGCGGCCACGTGACGGCGAGGGGCGTGACGGCGAGGGCGTGACGGCGACAGGAGCGTGACGGCGAGGGCGTGACGGCGAGGGGCGTGAGCCGGGGTCGGGGGGGGACTCAGGCGAGACGTGCGGCGATGCGGCGAGCGTGAGCAGGCGGCGGGCAGGCGGCGTGCTAGCGAGTTGACGGCGAGAGGAGCGCTGGCGCGGACGCGAGGGCGTGACGGCGAAGGGCGTGACGGCGAGGCGCGCGCTGACGGCGCAGCGGCGTATCGACGGCGAGGCGCGTGACGGCGAGGGGCGTGACGCGCGCCGAGGGGCGTGACGGCGAGCGGCGCGTGACGGCCGAGGCGCGTGACGCCGCGAGAGGGCGCTGACGGCGAGGGGCGTGACGGCGAGGGGCGTGACGGCGAGGGCGCCGTTGACGCGAGGGGCGTGACGGCGGGGCCGTGACGGCGAGCGCGGCGGTCGACGAGCGAGGGCGTGACGGCGCAGCGTGGCGAAGGGGCGGTGAAGGGGTGGACGGGAGGGGAAAGGGGGGGGTGGACGGGGCGAGTGGGACGGCGGGGTCAACGCAGAGGCCTGACGGCGAGGCAGTGACCGGTCGAGGCGCGTGCCGGCGAGGGGCGATGACGGCCGAGGGGCGTGACACGCGAGGGCGACGCGGGCGGTGACGGGCGAGCTGCGGCGAGGGGCGTGACGCCGGGGCCGGACGAGGGGCGTGAGGCGAGCCGCGGCGTGAGACGAGGCGCGGGACGCGAGGTGACGGCGAGAGCGTGACGGCGAATGGGCGTGACGGAAGGCCGCGTGACGGCCGAGGGCGTGACTGGCCAAGCGGCGTGCGCCGAGGGGCCGTGACTGGCGAGGGTCGCTGCACGGCGTAGCGGCGTGACGCGCGCAGGGCGCCTGACGGTGGAGGGCGTGACTGCGCGAGGGAGTGACGCGAATGGACGTAACTGCTGGGACGCTAGAACGGCGCAGGCGCCTGACGGGCGAGTGGGCGCGTAGAACGGCCGCAGGGGCGTTGACAGCGCGAGCGGCCGTACGGCGAGTGGCCGCGACGGCCGCAGGCGCGCGTGCACGGCGACGGCGGCAGCGTGCTAGTCGAGTACGCCGACGGGCCGCACGCGATCGGCTCGCACGAGACGACGCCCAGGTGACGGCGAGGGCGGACGCGCGAGGGGCCCGCTGGTGACGGCGATGGGCCGTGACGGCGAGGGCGCTGACGGCGAGGGGTGCACGGCGCAGGCGTACCGCAAGGCCAGGGGTGTACGGCCCACAGGCGCGTGACGGCGAGCTGGGCGTGATCAGCGCATAGGCAGCCTAGACGGCGATGCGACGTATAACGCGCGATAGACGTAGATCGGCGAGCGGACAGTGGTGCACGCTGACGGGCGTGTCGCGCGCAGGGCGTGACGCGCCGAGGCGGCGCTGACGCCGCTAGAGGAGTCTGTGACGCAGAGGCGCAGTGATCTGCAAGGCGCCGTGATGCGCAAGGGCGGCAGTGACGCCGAAGAGGCCGTAGTACGCGAGGGATGACATGCGTGACCGGCGAGGAGTGCACGGCCCTGAGCCCCGGAACTAAACGGCGAGCGAGCGACTGTACGGCCGAGTGGACGCTGATTGCGCCAGGGACCGTGACGCGCGAGGCACGTGATGCACGAGGGGCGCTGACGGCGCGAAAACGCTGTGTGCGAGGACGTTAGTACGCAAGGAAGTTGAGGTGCTGAGGACGCTGACACGGCGAGCGGGCACCTAGCGCGGTGAGTGGCCGTGACGGCATAACACAGCGAGGGGGGCGGAGCGACGGGGGGCCTGTGCGAGTGTGACGCAAAGGGCGAGTGTGACGGCGAGCGCGTACATGCACCAGTGAGGCGGCTGACGCCGCGCCAGCGCTGCAGGCGTGCAGGATGTGAATCTGATTTATGGTGTGGGCTATGCGTCTAAATATAGTGGGGGAGCAAGCCGCGAGGCGCATGGATAAAGCGAGCAGGCGCCCTGTGTTGCGAAAACTAGGCAGTTGCGCTGAGAGAGCCAGAGGACGAGTCTGGAGAACTGGCACGCATCGAATTTCGATGGGGCGAGGTCGAGGGTGGAACGATGGGAAGTGGTGGGGCGTTTGTACGAGCGAAAGCTAGCCGGCAGCCGCGCACGATTGTTCGGCGAATGCCGCGCTCGCCTGCGCCTGACCGCGCCGGCGTAGCTCGGCGTCGCGGCGATTTTCTTATGAATGGTTGCTCGACGACCGAACGTATCGGAAGCGCAAACGTACGACAAACACGCCCCGTTTGCTTGCCCGACAGAGGAGTCGCGAGGCCTCACACCTGAGCCAGTGTCTCACCAGGCGTGCCTCGGCAAGGAACGGCCGCGCGGGGTTAGGCCGGCACCCCGCTCCGCTCGGCCCGTGCAACACGAACCAGATTGAATGCCGGCACGGGACTCCTTTCCGTAGCGCTCGCAGATGCGCCTCCACAAGATCCCAGGCGGCCATCACGTTGTTCAGACGGCGTAATGCTGTGTCGACAGCGGATTCCGTATTGTGTTCGCCCTTTCATGTAAAGGTATAACTATTTCACTTGGACTGGATAAAATGTCTTCTAGATTTTAGGCGTTGTTGAGATTGCCAGACTGCTTTCGAATAGTTCCCACAGTACTCCCAAAAATATTATTTAATATTTCGTTATAGTAAAATTATTATAGTTTAACTTTAGTTTTTATTATATTTATAACTTTCAAAATTTACTTTGATTTCACATTATAGTTTGTGTCAACATGTTTTTGCCGCGAATAGCTTCAAGCAGTATCATAAAATTTTCCAAATCAATTAACATTCTATCTGTTATATTTAATATTAAAGTGTGGTACTGTTTCACGGGTAAAATTATTTAGAATATGAATAGGCGTTGAGAAGACAGTATTGCAAAAAGATACTCTGTGTCACGCAAGTTGTTAGATATGCCTCTGAATTGGTATCATAACGCTCTTTATACTATACATCATATTGCCACTTAGACCGAGGGAAAAAATCTACATATTTTCGAATGCGAAAATCTTAAAGTCTTATGAATAATTTCATAAGTTATATATTAAAAATTTCACTCCAAGCAGATAGAAATCATTGCTCTCTTTAAAAAAATAAGAAATAAGGAAATAATGACCATTATATTGCTTATTAATTTGTTAAGTAATGAATTAATGTAATAGAGTAACGTAAATCCCAGACATTTTTAAAACAACCGCATACCAATGCACTGTCGCTATCCGTAGAACACAACAGGCGTCAACAGCGGCTCTCAGGTCAATACACAATTGATTGAAGAAATAATATATATATAATATAATAATATATAAAATAATATATATAATATATAATATAATAATTATATAATATATAATATATAATATAATAATATATAATATATACATATATAATATATAATAATATATATAATATATAATATATAATATATAATATATAATATAATATATAATATATATATATACATATATAATATTAGCATTTATCTTAGAAACGTACTAACGAAACATTATCTTGAGTTAGGATTAAATAATTTCTTAGTGTTAGAGTTGTGACAAGGGGATTCAGCGCACGCTCGGAGAATAAGGGCGCCTTAGCTTGGTGGCTCTGAATATCCATAGTTCGAATCGATCTTTTTGTAAATTTAACATTTATCGCGCCGAGGTGAAGAGCGATGTTTCTTTTAGAAGCCGTAATTCCCACTTTCCACAGTAGCCGTGCCACTCTTGTTGCATGGAAGACCCTTGCGGATGCCCGGCAAAATTAAATCCCACCGGCAATATACCGCCCTAACGATATCTCAATTTATTCCAAACAGATAGATCGGATATAGTTAACTGAGACCGACATTTGGATGAGAAAGTGAGAGTCAAACCCAGGCGTATCAGGGGTCTGCCCGCGAGCTGCGCCTGCTTGAAAGGTTTTCAGATCCGCGTCGGAGGTAGGTTTCCAAGAAAGGCCGGGTCATAAATGACGCTGGAATCCGGAACTACTTTGAATATCCTCTTAGGGGGATCGCTAAGGAACGCATGAGATCTATGAATCTATGAATTACTACTACTAAGGGGATTGATTTTTTTCTGTAGTTATGGACGCTTTCTCGGGAACTGAGATGACCACATCTTTGTTTGAAAAACTAACCCAACATTCACTGTATTACTCCGAATGCACAACTGTTCTCTACGTCGACAGACACTCGTGAATTTTGCTACATGTTCATGGACAAGCCTCGCTGTAAGAAAACGCTGCGCAAAGCGGAGGTTATGAATTGTTTCGTAAACATTCGATAAGGTTTCAAAGGTAAAAATAACAGATATGCTAAGAAAGTTCTAATAATAAAAGTCATAATAAAATATTAAATCTTTACCTAAATAATTATAAAGTAAAAATATCAAAAAAAGAAAAGTCTGGGATTAATCGCATTGGTAAGCGAATGGTAATATAACACCGATTTGGTTGTTTCATGTTTCCGGGCGCGTCAACTGCTACGGTTCTCAGACTCGTAAGTGTAGTACGTGCTTTTTATCATGAGAGAGGATGGCGTTCTTTTGCCCGCCGAATAGAAAGATCTAACGCCGACCAACACTTCGCTTTGGGAGGTTTTCCTCGACCAGGTACTTCCCACCGGTGGGGCACCGCCCCAGCCGGGACGAGCGCTAAGATCCTGATGTCAGTTTGTGTAAGAAAATGGTGAGGATAGGACAAACCAGGGACAGAAATAATCACGCGAGGTCCGTGGCCGTTTGTTAGAGTACTGCTCCAGAATTCACCTGGTGTTGGAGAAACCACGACAATGACTGATCAGAGAAGCCGACCGCTAAAATTCCCCACCAAACAGCGGGGGTGAATTCGATCTATCTAGTTAGTGTCGGAAATCGTATCACTTTACGGAGATATTTGTCACCAACAATAATTTGTACAAAGATTTGAACATCTCAACAATGGCAGGGACTATCTCGGAGAGTAGCAAGAGGCACCAGAGAAGCTGGGCTGCCACCCGAATCAACAATCAGTGAACATGTTGGACAACAGTGAACATGTGTATAGGCTAAAGCGTGAACATATTCTAGACTTACCCTTTAGTTTCTCTTCATAGTAACTTCTATCTTGTATACCATTTACTAATTGTTCCAAGTGAATAGATTGTAAATTAGCAAAATTGAAAATAAAAAAAGAAATTAAAAAAAAACTTTACGGAGATTTAAAAAAATGTTAGAAGTGAAATGTCGAAAAAGTATAAAAGTTATAAATTTTCGAATCCCGGAATATTTTCCTGGCTTGAGAATTCGAGTATCTCATTCGGATGTGTTCAATCTCAACTGTCGGTTCGGGACCGACAATGGCGGGCGCGTATTCGCGTACGTATCTCTCGAAAACTGAAAGGGGGGCGACTTGACGGTCGCGGGGCGATTTATGAGCTTCAGAAAATAGCGGACGCTCCATTTTCATGCTGCGAAGCAACACGCGATTAGGTCCCGTTCTCGAGCAAACGTAGCCACGTGTGAAACTCTGATACGCAGCCATAAATAATTGCCGCTCTATGGCACTCGTACGCGTAAAATGACATTCGTACGCATAAATGCGACTTTTTACGCAGTGAAGAAAGTAATGAATGTTCCTTACGCACTGTGATTGTTGCTGGAGCTCGAGGAAATATCAAGGCTACTTCCAAAAATTCACACAGCGAAGGCGAGCTCGTTGTATATGCGCAAGCAAACGGTGACTCAAGGCTAGGAGATATTATGAAGTGGAAAGAAAGAGGTAAAAGGAGGAAAGATTTAGGGGTTCGACGATTATTTAAAGTTATGACTTGTTTACCGTAACCGGAACGAAACAAAGTCGTGAAAATGTATCATGAACAAGGAGAAATACAGCATATGAAATATCCCGAAAAACTCGGGATGTCACTTGTTAAAACGAAAAACAACTTAATTGATCTGTTTTCTTCAGAGATCACATAGTTATTGACAAAAAACTTTGAAAGTTGAGGTCGTTTCAGTCCTTTAGAGATATACGAGGTCGCGCGCAGTCCACTTTGATGAGTTTTTTAGTATCTAGAAGAAGCATTGCAAGCTTCCCTTGAATTCAGGAAGACATCGAAACATAACTGTCACGTACTGTAAACCCATACTATGTGAGAATACTATGATAGTTAATGTATTCTAGTATAACCGCAAAAGACTTATTGCTGTGTGCAGATCTCCATTGGTAACATTTTAGACTTTGGTTTCTGTTTATGAAAAAATAGAAACGCAGTAGACAAAATGGAGTTTTTTGTGCAATGGATGAATACATGAATGTTTCTATGTAATATGAGGGAAATCTTAGGGTTCATACATGATTGTTTCTCTATTCAGAAGGGATTTATATCTCTGTAGATAGACGCACTTTCTCCACATACATTTCTTTGAGGCGAGTGCATTTTCCACATAGGTGCGGAAGATGAACTAGACCATCCTGGAACCACCTTGGTTGATTGCTTGCTTTATGTGTGTTTCCAGGCGCGAAAACTGCTAAGGTCATTAATACCGTAAGTGTAGTACTTGATTTGCGGAGATCTGCTCCCACAGGATGGCCAGATCCGGCGCAACCAACACATCATCTTGCGGGGATTTCTCCAACCATTTATCTCTCATCAGCGACCCAGCTGGGACAAGCTCTAAGCTCGTGACTCTTCACCCGACATATGTGGTAGTGTAAGCGTAAGTGTGTGTAAGGAAGGTGTGAGGATAAGACAGTGAAGATGAAGGAAAGATCGCGCGCAGTCCGTAGCCCTTTAGCATTCGCCTGGTATTTATCACGGAAGAAATCACGGAAAACTGCCAATGAGAGCAGCCAGCCGCTAGAAGTTTGCTCCAGACAGGGTTAAATTAGATTTAACTATGCAGCTAGTGTTGAAAATCCTACTACCATCATAACTCAAACCATAATACCTCCCGACCAGAGACACTGCAGTAACATCAATTGATGCCCTGAGACACCTACAAGTAAGCCTATGGAAGCACTTTAGAATGATGTTCGTCGCAGACAGCAAGTTATGTGAAGTTTGTGGAAGATCGTGAAATACTGACAACGTATGGTTTCATTAATGGAAGTATCACAAGAGACTACGCTTGAAGAGTACAATGGGTGAGGCGAAACCTAAAACATTTAATCTGGCAGCCACAGCCCACAAAATCCTAATCGCATTTTCGACCGTCATGCGTACAGCTAGTGTTTTGATCACTCTCCTCATTGACTGACTAGGTACGGGGAGTTCTGTTAACAGCACCGGCATTATTAATGCCCTTTTCAGGTGGCGATGCGCTTTTGAAAACAAGTGATCAGGTAAGTAGGCGGCAGATGTACTTCTGCACCACGATAATTCCCGAACCCATACAATTTGACAAATATTCAAGGCTGCGTCACCCTCTCTGTCTTCACATCTGTCCTCTTGTTTTATTAACACTTTTTTTCGCCATGAAGGAAATACTGACTCGTCGGTTTTTCACAAACTTCCGATTGCTGTCCATGCAGGGACACGCGAACTAAAGAAATGTAGAGTTTGGCATAGGGATGTAGCCTACAGAAATTGTCTATAACTAACAAAACACGATTTCGTCTGCCTTATTATTCAAAATATAAGTCATTTTATAGCGACGTAATTGGGCACGTTTCCACTGAATTCCCTAACAAAACAAATCAATGCACTTGCCTAGAGCTTCATTTTCTACTCCGTTATAATATTCGCAACAATCAGTAACTAACATTAAACCAGATGACGAAAAATTGCTACGTTTTCTCTGTAAAATCAGGCGTATATAACAATCATATTAACCGATACATACTTTTAGGACTATCCTAAAGAAGGATTCAAAGGATGGGGGGATGTTTGAAATATTTTATAAAGCTATTTCGAGAGAATCTATAATTAGGTAATAAATACTTAACATAGCATTTCAATTTGATATTCGTTTTTAATTCAAATTTAGCCTAGCCGTTTATCGATTTAATTAATACGTTTGTAAATATGGAAACGTGTTTAATTAAATTATGCCAACAGATCCAGCAGACCAACGCAATTTACGAGCAAATGTGTAACATAAATAAAATTTCTAAGAATTAAGTCTAGTATTGGTGAATAAATTCCGTAAACTGACTGAATGGTGGGAAAGTGCCAAGTTAAGGATGCAACATCCATGTCAATGTTATCAAAACATCGAAGTTTTTACAGAAGCATCGAAGTTTTGAGTATTGATAAATTTAAACCGATTTTATTTTAATATCTATGTTTAGTGCTTACTGATCTTATGTTTTCGTTGTTTTGTTTGTAAATTAATTAAATTACATAATCGCAGATTAGTGAAAGTTAAAATATGAAAAAATAACTGTTGGTTCACTATCAGGTCAGTTCAAACGAAGGCTGTTTATAATACGTTCATTGGGCAGACTTTCTCGCGCGTAATTAGTCCGAAACAATTTCTTACGCCTTCCTTCGTATTTCACACCTGGAAAAGAGGCCAACGCAAGCCCCATAGTTGTACGGCCTCCACCTTATTTTCCGTACCCTTCTTCGGCGAAAAAGGAAACCCTGGGCGTTCAGGATTAATTTTGTTCATTGCTCTGGTATTTTTTTAGTTACATTTTACAAACATTGTTTTCAGTTACATTTTAACAATACGAAGTACACATTAACAACTCGTAAACTAGTGGATCCGGCAATGTTTCGCTATTGCAGTGTATTCTACATCTGTTACAAAAAACGCTCATTTTAATATAGAAAGTCTAACGCTCATGCGCACAAGCTGAGCGGCGTTGCCAAAGTTCCCGCGCTCCCGGACAAAGAAAAACCGAAAGTCAGTCTACCGGTGGATGTCGGACGAAGCAGAGCCCCTATGCTCTCTCCATTCTTTGCAAAACATAACTCCAGAGAGTAGTTGTCGTAATCAGCGATACTGTCAAACAAGTCAAAATCAACACACTTGCATACTTTAATGGTGTTATTTTGTGATGAAAGTGACGACCAAAATCAAATCAACGGGGAATTTCGTCAACGGTTGTGGCGCCAAAGAAACGAACAACGGATTCTACATGGAAGTCGGCACATCGGTTCTGTATCTAAATTGACGCTTAAACTATTGGTACCAAAATTTAAGCAAGACTAGTATTTGCACTCAATGTTATTCATGTACAAATTAGTTTTATTGATTACGTAATAAAAATTTGTTCACAATCCTATACAACACATGTTCATACATTAATTGTAATCATTCATTTTTTACTCCCAGTCATAACCTTCCATACAAATTAGATAGTTCTGAAGTGCAAATGGAGCTACCAGAAAATCAAAATTACCATCGCAGTTCATAATATATCAACATCACACACTACTGGCCACGTGATTATTAATCACGTTTTACGCGACGCTGTGCAGAACTTCCTATAGAGCAAAGACTTTCACGCAAGTATGGGTTTGTTCTATGTCCTGGTTTGGACATGGTTGTCAAGTATCCTATTGTTCAAACTTTCTCCTTCAAATTTGGGCATGAGTTTGCTATGACACTCCCATAGAGAAATTTTATTTACTTGTCTGACTTTCAAATAATTGTGACCGATATATCCCAATCACAGGGGCAGAATATTTGTATTCAACGAATACGCGTTTAATCCTGTGGCTGTGCGGGGGCTGTAAAACTCCGATTGGTTTTAAGGCGATGCATTATTAATAGCGATATTTTACTTTTGAACATCGACGTTTAGTACCATACGTAATTGAGTATGTCTTGGCTGCCACCCACCCACGCGCTGCCACTGCCTGCCACAGCGCCATATAAGCGAGCGTGACGAATCCTGTAACTGATGGACGAGTGCGGTCACGAGGGAGAGTGCAGGCGAGCGAACACAGCGCGAGCCGAGCGGGCTTAGCCTTAGAAGTGTGACCGTACTGATACACAGGCACAATGTGGGCTCGCGCGAGGGGTGGCGTAGGCGGCGCGCGGGGCACGGGCGGGCAAGCAGGCGGGGCGGGCAAGCGGGCGGGCGGGTAAGCGGCCTGGCGGGTAAGCAGCGAGCGGAAAGCGGGTCGGACGTGTCGCACGACAGCGCGCGAGGGTAAGCAGGCTGACAGTAAGGCGGGCGGCGGGTAAGCGGGCGGGTGTGTAAGCGGTCTGGCGGTAAGCGGGCTGGCGTGTAGGGGGCGGGCGGGTTAAGTGGGCTGGCGGGTAGTGGGCTGGCTGGCGGTAGGTGGGCTGGCGGGTAATGGGCGGGCGGGTAAGTGGCTGGTGTGGTAAGCGGGAGGGCGGATACCGGGCGCCGGGTAAGTTGGGCTCCGTGTAAGCGGGCTGGCGTGTAAGAGGGCGGCGTGTAAGCGGTGGGTGGCGTGTAAGCGGGCTGGTGGCGTGTAAAGCGGCGTGGCGCTCCCGTCGGGCATGGAAGACTGGGGGCGTGTAAGGGCAGGCGGTGTGTAAAAGCGGACGGGCGAGCGTGTAAGCCAGAGAACGAGCCAGTGGGCGTGCGTGCGGGCGGGCCAGTCTACGCCGGCGAGCGGGCGCCCTGTGTATACTGTGCCGCTCGGCAAAGCGGAAAGTTTACCCTCCATATAATCCCTTCCACAATGGGCCATCGAACGGCGGACTGTAGACATCAAAGGACAGGTCGGCGCTGTTTTCTGGATGCGGAGTGATGTAGAATGCGAGAGCGCGTGGCACAGCCCTCTGGCTCGCCCACGAAGAGACGGGTAATTAAATCATCTCGTCTCAGTGGATTCGTTAACGCCGTGCAGCCGTCCTCTCTGCGCCTGCGTTCTCTCTGCGCCTGCGTTCTCTCTGCGCCTGCGTTCTTAAACGGGCTGGAATGACGCAGTGAGCGCTGCAGCTGTACAGACGAACGCGCGGGTGATGAGATACGTTGCACGATAAGGGTATGGTCAGAATTGGTGCACATCAGTGGCGGATATTCAGGTTTAGGTGACGTGCCACTTTACCAATTATTCATATAAGAGTTATATTTTAAATTAAATTTCGTTACCAAGTTGGTTTTGAAAGAAACGGGGTATTTTTGAATGGCACGCCTGGATCTTTTTTGGGCCCTCAACATTCAGAAAGGCGCCGATGAGTTCGCCACCAACTGCGCCGTCCAACGCCGAAGCCAAGTGGAAATCCTTTCCAAACTACTCAACCTCCAACGCGTGGATCATTTCAGAGGTTACCATGACAACCGTTAGGTCAACCGTGATAGCGTGGTCTCCACGCCGCCGTTGCAGTCGGGATGGTGAAGTAGAAGCGGAAGAAATGCGATTCATCTTGCGCGAAATTCATTTGTATCCCGCTTTTGTAATGAATAGGTGGTGTTTCAAATATAAATCCTATTTACGATATATTGTGTATTTTATTAGAAACACTATTTTCGCGAAAGATGAAAATAAGGTTGGAGTTTAA
The DNA here is from genome assembly GCA_017312745.1 of Gryllus bimaculatus. NCBI lineage: Eukaryota > Metazoa > Arthropoda > Insecta > Orthoptera > Gryllidae > Gryllus > Gryllus bimaculatus. The sequence continues at coordinate 2,662,671 of BOPP01000125.1, read as the reverse complement.
ATTGATGATGAAGAAACAACCTTTCTATGAAGATATCATAGTCACGTTTGCAGCCTTAATGAACTTACGGGTTGATATGGTATACAAGAAGAAGGCGATTTCAGTTATTAAGATAAGTACGTATGAATTTATTGTTTTCATACTAGTTCTTCCCCTGACTTCAAAACCACAACCCCCACTGATACATGTTCAGCCTCAATCGCAGTTGGCCAAATACAACCGATTGTGAAGACCGAATTAAATGCGAATTAAACGCAAATTAAAGACGTCATTGCCGATAATATCATATTGATGGCAGTAATATTATTAGCAATGATGCTTATATATATTTCATTTTAAATTCCAACGACAATTCACTGGTAAACGAATAACCCATTGTATCAAACACAAGAGCGCTGGCCCGTGCTTCCCACGCATTCTGAGGCATGATTTCAACACTCCCGACCTTTTAAGTGAGCAGAACAAAATCAAATAAACTTGAAGTATTCTGTCGAACTGAGCCATTCCTTATAAGAGTACTTATATTTGTTTGGTTAATTTACGGTATGAACGAGATGTTTTATGACGATATCTATGGAAGTTCTCAGTCAGTTCAGCGGAATTTTCCTCTTGGGCCCAATTCGCATTTGGGAGAACGCCACCTATTTCCACCGAATATTTTAAACGCAAGAGTGCATGGACGGTCGCCCTGTATCGGACGCATTCTGACGAACACGCCCTCACTTCCAGTCGGCAGAACGCGTAGAACGAAGTAGGTTCTATGAGAATTAAGCTATTCAACATGAGAGTACTTAAATTTGTTTAGTTAATTTATGAACGAGACGAATTATGACAATGCCCTATATACGTTTTGAGCGAATTCTGCAAAAATAATGGCAGAGTATTTAAGAAAAATGGAAGAAATGAGTTGCCCATAGTTCAATGCCAAATATGAACATAACCTCAATAATACTATAGGAATATTAAGTTTTTCAAACAAATGTGCCTCTCAAACCGATTCAAATATAATTAATGTTGAACAAAGCTGCCAACAAATAGTTTTTAATTATTTTCACGTTCACACCTGAAGTGTTCTTTGGCCGTTCTGAACGCACTCTTAGAGCTGCAAAAATTGAAGTTTGGCCATGCATATAGTTCCAGTTACACGGCCACAGATATTTCTTATTAAAAAATTTTGTCAAAATTGAGCCTTTTCCAGCTTTCTTCATAATTCTACTAAATACAGTAAAAGACAGGAGTGAGAGATACTTCAGCTCAAAAATGTACACACACTGTACGTTTGGGTGATGGTCAACAGATTGTACCGTAAGACACACGCCGTTTTAACTGTTTTTTTGGAGTGAAAGAAATTAATCTATATTCATAATTTCCTATGTGCAAGGAAACTGAAACAAAACTATGCAGCCTTCAGCCACGTGTCAGGTGTCTTATTTTGTTAGAAGCCCACGAACTCGAAAAAAAAAAAATGTTTCAATTTCGATTGAAAAATGGAAATATTTGATTGGGTTAGTTCGCATATTCGCAAATCACTATATCTCATACCTACGATATCACCTAATTGTCATTTACGATGCGTCACTATTCACACGACATACCTGACATCAAGCAACAGCGAGATACAAAGGTATAGGCCGTCGACCTTTAAATATTTGCTATTCACGTGCTGCGTTTAGGAACAGAAACATATATTCTGACTATTCTGGTTTCTCAAGAACTGTTGTGCTGTATATATTCTCCACTATGTTATTCGAAAATTCGTGAAAACTTTTTTGTCAAAATATTTGATTTACTGCAGTGTATATTTGATAGTACTTCATTTACGTTCTTTACAAGCAATAATATATTTAATTTATTATACACTTCTATAGATGAAATCATACATCCGTAAGTTTAAAAGCAACTGATACTTAAGTTGAAAATACATTTAGTAGAATTTCAACAAAAAATTCAAATTATAAATTCTGTCACATTATTCTCACTATCCACAGAAGAGGTTTGAAACAGAAATTTGAATGTTGGTATTGTTATAATGTTAAGTTTCGATCTAGCAATTTTTACGAATTATAAATTTACAATAAAAAAATATGTGTTTCCATTAAAATTTTCCTTTTCTTCCCACCACTTCAATGGTTGCTTCCTAACTGAACTCCCTTCTCCTCCTTTTCCCCCAGTGTGATGACGTCACTATGGCTGTATAATAGAGAGCGGCTCTATTGTTTGTCGACCGGCATTCGATCCCTCTGTTCCTTTCCCCCAATAGCACTAGTGAACGGAATTGTGCATTAAGCATGCTACGCAATAGTTCATACACTGAAATGACACCATTCATTCTAGCTCAACACCCCATTTGTCTCTTTGACCCAGTTTCCTTTTTTGTTATTTAATTCACCGACGTGTGCTCTCTAGAAACGTTTCTTTTACAACGTTATTTTAACACTCTTTTGACGATAAATCTGGGCTCGCCGATCTCAATTTTCCTAGCTTTCGTTACTTTCAAATTTCAGTCTCGCATTTCATTTGTTCTTTTTTGCTTTATCCTGAGTACTTTTGACAACTCACTTTCTCATCCCAGTTCTTAGCCCCTCCTAAATTCTAGTTCATGCACATATTTGCATTAGGTTGAACTAGAATGCTTTTACGAACATTTTTCTCTTGTTTTCCTCTCTTACTCCATCTTTCATTAACTCGTCCCAATTACTTATTCACTCGTGTCCTACTTTATGAGTCCCCTTTCTTCCTAGATCGTCCTGATATTACCTCATTCTCATGACTATTCTCTCATGGCAACCTCCCATGACTCATTATTAAGACACATCCTCTGCGGAGAGTGGTATATGATGTACAAAGGTACTTAAAAATCAACAAGGCGTACTGTAACAAGATCAAGTATGCAATGCCTCATAAAGCAGTATTAAATTTTCATTCGGGCAATTTCATATTTACAATAGTTGTTCTTTTAACGACCAATTAAACGATAAATCTGAATCCTTCTATTATTACCATTCTCTCGCCTTCAATCCCACCTTTACGCGGTCAGAAGGTCGAGTCGAATGGCTGGGACTGAAGAACAGGGCGCGTGGGCGGGTTGGGCGGCTATGACGGCCCAGATTATCGGGATGAACCGCCCCCGCCGCATTCACTGGGCGCTCCACCGCTCAGCGCCCGTTCCTTTCCGATCCGTTCCGCGCACCCAGCTGTCCATTCGATAGTCCCGCTGCCCATCTCGCTCGCTCGTGCAGGCCGCTAACCACTGCCACCCCACCCCCACCCTCACCCCTCCGCCCTGCGCTCGTCATTTCAGCGCGCTCTAGCAGCTCGATGAGCCGGAGTCCCTCAGACGCAACTCGGGCAGCGCGGGCGCGCGCTCGTTGGCACTTGCGGAGCTTCGTAAGCCCCGCTCGCCTTTGATCTCGCGACCGCTTTCTACCCCAACCCCCGTGCCCCTTCTTTATCTTCTTCTTCTTTATCTTCTTCTTCTTCTTTATCTTCTTCTTTATCTTCTTCTTCTTTATCTTCTTCTTCTTTATCTTCTTCTTCTTTATCTTCT
>BOPP01000125.1:2621587-2655076 GCA_017312745.1 Gryllus bimaculatus | reverse complement strand
TTCTTCTTCTTTTCCTTCTTCTTCTTCTTCTTCTTCTTCTTTTCCTTCTTCTTCTTCTTCTTCTCCTTCTTCTTCTTTTCCTTCTTCTTCTTCTTTTCCTTCTTCTTCTTTTTCTTCTTCTTCTTCGTTCGCCCGCCCCGCAGACGCTATATCCAAGTATCCAAGTGCGTACCTGCTGTGGTGGCTCAGGGCATCTACTGATGGCCCTGCAGTGCATTTGACCAGGAGGCCTTAGGATTTGAGACCAGATGTTGGGAGGATGGATGGAGAATTCTGTGGCCGCTTGTTCTGATCGGTAGTTTTCCGTGGTTGCTCCGATCAACACCAGGCGAATGGCGCAGCACCAAAGAATGGGCCACGATGTGCGCGCAATCTTCCTTCTGCCATCCTGGTCCCTTTCTTACACGCATTATACTACGAACCACACATGTCGGAGACCAGTCAGAAGATTAGGGCTTGTCCCGACTGAGACTGTGCCCCGCTGCTGGTGGGAGAGACCTAGTTGGGGAACACTCTGCAAGCCCGCGTGTATGTCATCACCGGATCTCACATACCAGTTGGGGAGATAACCACAATTTCCCCTGATAAACCATGTACTACACTTACGAGTTAATCCTCAACTGTTGATGTACCGGGAAATACGAAATAATCAATGATTTTCCAATGACATCTCTCTCCTCTTCTCAGAGCTTCTCTGTTTTGTGACATAAATGAGACTATGAAATTCCTCCATTACTGTCAATTCCCTTGAGACTATGAAATTCTTATTCTTTGGTTTATTCCCACTTTGTGTTTTCTACTATGTGTAAAAAATCGGTTGCTAAATGACGAAGAGTGTTAGAAAAAGTACATGGCCATGAGAGACCAGGAGGTGGAATTAAATGTATAATGTGTATTCTACAATATCGAAATAAAGATCTCGATAAAAGGCTGTTTAAAGCGAGCATAAAGGAGATAAAAAGAACTTTTACTGGTCTAAACGACCCGCAATGAATATCGACGAGGTGGGGTTAAGAGGAAACAAGCAGCGACAAGCTGAAACATGCAGCGACAAGTTCAAACAAGCCAAAACGTGTTTCGAGAGGATTAAACCAGGCAAAACTAGTATTCACAAGCTGAAATTTGTGAATTTTTTTCTCGGATAGAGCAATGTACACTTATACAAGTGGCCCAGGTCGCATTCGTGTTGAACTCACTGTGTTTTCGAGTTGTTTTCGAATTGTAACAGATCAACATTTTCATTATCTTAATACAAAATTGAAGAATATATTTTCCTTAAAAATTCTATTGTTGAAGAAGATGTTAAATGAAGTTAAATCTTTAAATAAGGTCTTGCACAATTTTCAAAGTATGAGTAGTTATCGCGCAATGTTTCGTGAAATAAAAGTAATTTTAAAAACGATTTTTTCAAAAACGTCTCCATGTTTTTTCCTTTAATTTTTTCTGGACTGGAGGTAAGTAGAAAAATAAAAATGGCGCAGGTCACACTTTCGTAGACTTCTGTATTTTTTAAAAATTGAAAAAGTCTGGATATTTCTCGGCGTGTACAATAGCACGCTGTTAAATGGGCGAGGTACTGCTAGGCGGGCATCTGCTGTGCGGGGTACAGCTGGGCTGGGTTCAGGACGTACTGAGGGAAAGGAGATAAACATATCGAACCAACTTTGACATACGGGTCGTATAATTTACTCCCTTAAAAGCGAGCATTGCAACTGGATTCCAAATAACGACGAAAATAAATTTATGAACAATGTCTCCAAAGAGACCTATCTCCGTCAGCCCTTCTGTCCAGTCTGGCAGTCGATCTGGCGGTTGAGATTTTTCCTGAAATTCTTTAAGCATTAATCTTCTGATTCCAGTCTCTGAGCTTCTGAGCGCGTCTGGCGGAGATCAATAATGAACTCGTATTATCTAGATGGCTAGTCGAAACAACCAAACGTTACGAAGGGTTTTATGTTAAATAATATTACACTTTTCTTGGTCAAGGAAAGGTAGGAATTCTGTCTTTAGTTTGCAATGGGAATAATTTGATTTCTCCACGTTCATTGAATAATACGTATTCCTGCTGTGTATTTCGACACCCCGTGAATTCGGAATCCACGACCTGACGACAAATCAAATTCAATTTTCGGAATCCACGGTAGAATTGCATTCTCTTTGCAATTCGCGCTTCTTTTGAACCGAGATTGACAAGTGAATGATTTTGCACTTGCATTCGTATTTCTCGTTACATTTCGCAATGATCGTTCAACAGAGACTGAACATTGAAGCCAGTGACAGTGAAAATGAAGCTTGTACTGCAACTGAAATTTAGGAAGTAGCGAATTCAACAACTCTACGATTATTCCCCGAAAAATCAAGGAAGTATTGTGAACAATCATATTCAACACATGGAGAAAAAGTAATAGGGTAAATTCTTTGGGCGAGAACGTTTTCTTGGCTTACTTAACAAAACTTTCTCAACATTATAAACCCTCTAGTTTATGGAAGATTTACTCAGTGTTAAGAACATTGTACAAACACAATGAAGAACAACTAGAAGCTTACTATAATCCTTATACTTGAGTTTAAAAAAAAATCTGGTTAAAATATATTCTGAATATTTGAAGGTCACCGTTGGGATTCGAACCGAGGACCTCCCGTTCAGAGGCACTGCAGTGACATCAGTTGATGTCTTGTGTCACCTTTTCCGGTCTTGCAGTGTATTGTGGTTCCATTGTAGCCATCAATAAAAACTGTTTAACTGATTCAACATCTCTCGTACAAGATAGATCAACTAACGTATCTAGTATATCAATGAGTTATGTTTCGAAGGAAGAATTTGAAAAATAATATACTTTACTTCTTTAGAGTTTCCTAAATGAATTAGCTTATGTAATATTCGTGTTTAACTGAATTTTTTAAAATCTAATTTTCTTATGTAACTACATTATATGGAAAATAAATAATGCATTTGACCAAAAATTTAATACTAAATACGTAGTACAAGGATTCATGTAATATTTAAAAAGCCTACCACTTACCCGCGCTCGACGTCTTGGTCGTCGGGGGCCTAGGCATTCAGAAAATTCCGTTCATTTAGGGCCGCAAGTCCGGAATGCACCAGCTACAAATGTAACTACGCCATTGGCTGTAGGTTCCCTCTCGCGCCCACTGCGCCGCGGACCTCGCGTGTTTGCAGTTTTTCGAGAGGAGGCTTTGATTCGTTTTAATGAACTTATCGATTGCGTCCGCATATTTGCGTTGTCTAACCCACCAAAAATTCCACGCCTAACCTCATTTCGCGTGCGGCTCCAACAGGAATGTAATGTTTCACATAAAATTTATGAAGTATTTAGTTTTGATGTTATTTTATTAATAAAAGCATGCCATCAAAACAAATTTATTGTGGCGCTATGTCGGAAAATAAAGGATACCGCGCTTGGGAGAGAAATACTGCATTGTTGAGAAGCACGATATTCGCGTGCGATCGAGCTGTTTACTGAATGCGAAATGACGCCTTGCACTCCGTCGGAAACGCGTTGAAAAAAAACCAACAACCACCCTCTCCTGCTTAATTGCTTTGGGGAGAGCGGGGTTTGAACCGAGATCCGCAGCATCAAGCGACTGCCGCCACGGTGCGGCCCTCGTGTAGATGAGATTGTGTAGAATAACAAATTACTTAACGGGGATGAGCTGGGCCGGAGTCTGCCGTGCCATACCCACCCTTCCGTCGTCCCTCGCAAGACTCAAGCTCCTCCCCCCAATTCATCCCCCCTCTCTCCTCCCCTCTCTTCCCCCCCCCCTCTCCAACGCGGCCGCGAACGAGGCCCGGAGTGCTGCATCATTATGATTACAGGCCGTCCTGATGGACTTGCCCGCAAGTTTGAAGCGAAAGTTTCGAGCTTCGGCAATTTGCCGCCGCATTTGTCAGCGCTTCTGCCGGACTGCTGGGTGTCGTTAATTTTATGCACGCAATATTTTACTTATACGCAACAACCCCAAGGAGCACTTCTCCAGCAGTTGGTCGAGAAGTGGTGGTAACGTGCTATGTAATGTACCTCGCAGATGGCTATTATCGTAATTCTCTTTTTGAAAAATATTCTGGAAGCGCATTATTATGTTGGTCATCTCTTCTTCTTTTTATATTTTTTCTATTGTACGTCGGTTGAATGCCAAAGTTGATGGGAATTCAAAGCTTAAAAATTTTTTGAGCCCTACACTTACTTTCTATATTTACTTATTGCAAAGTTGGAATTTTTCAAATACGTCTATAATTGATGACCGAAAATGTTTTACTATATCACTTAGATTTGGAACGTAGACTTTTAAGAATTGTATTACAATGTTGTATTTTTAAAGAAGATAAATTATTAGCTCTCAAATTATTTATCTTGGACGAAATTAACTCGTTTAAGTAGAAATGATGACGTACTTTTCCATCCTCAAAAAACTTTCTCTCCGAAAAGTAAGAAGTCATACAAAGACAAGTAGTTTCACAAACACACTTATGTTGAAATGTAATGCACTGCGTAGACATATGGGTAACTAGGACGTGCAAAAGGCGTTTCTTGAACGCAAATAGATTTTATATGCGATATTATGAGGATATTCCCACTTTTTGGTACATTATAAGGACCATAACCATGCGTATTAGGGCACTCGTTTTGATAATATAAGTACATTATCTTCTCTCCTTATGACGACTACCCTCCCCAAGTTTTGTTGAATACGTTGACGTAATACATCCTAATAAATTCTGCCAGATTCAAAATGAAGGTCGTAAGTGGAGGCCTGGTTTACAAATACCGCAGCGCTATTGTCAGTGTTGTCAATCGTGAAGTTAACCAGTAATAAATGTCAAGTGTTACAAAATGGCAGAATTATCTGAAAATAATTAATTGAGTTACGTTTTGTGTGCTGTACTTTTTTGTACGCAAATATATTTTCTACGATGTGTACGTAAAACATATTACTTCAATCACTTCAAGAAGGTATTGGACAGGAAATGGAATGAAAAGTAACATTTTCCAATCGAAGGTGTTCAGTATTTCGCATAAGTTCTAATAATTACGTAAAGAAATTAAATATTTATAAGTTTGTAAACGACCCCAATATGATTTTTGTAAATTAGACTCGCAGGAAATGGGTTAATAAAAACATTTTTGAGGACCGCTATATCTACAATGAAATCAAATTGCAGCATTTTTACAATGATGTATCATGTTGTTGATAATTAATTTACAATTCTAATTAACAGTTCATTAATTTAAAAACAGAGTTTATAATTAATTGTATCGTTTAGTATTTGGTTTACCTGCTGCAATCATTTTTACAATTAATGAAGCAAAAATCACACTCTCGATGCAGAATCTACAGCTATCTAAAAAAGCATTTCTGCAACGTTTGGGCAGCAACAGGAGAACTGGACGCTTGAGATTTTTGGAATAACTAAGTTGGTAAAGAAACAGATAGAGACTAAGGTTAAAATGTAGTAGCAGTAAGCAGTCTGTAGTTAGTAAGATGTGATATAATAAAAGCTCAGAAGCATGAATGCCAGTAGAGTTTTTATTAGTGATTCCGGGCGTGTCAACTGTTAAGGTCATTAGTCCAGTTAGTGTGGTGTATGCTTTCCCTTATTAGGTGGCGTGAATCTTCTCCCACTGGATGGTGAGTTCCGGCGCCGATTTACCTATAGGATAGCGGGGTTTTCCCGACCAGGTATCTTCCGCAAGCGGGGTACCGCCCAAGTCGCGACAAACTATAAGCTCCCGGCAGGTCTCCCCTCCCGGCATGTGTGGTAGTGTAATGCATGTAACTGTGTGTAAGTAAGGGTTTTACACATAACAGTATAGTTACTTTACAAAACGTAACTATATTGTTATGTATAAAAGCACGGAAAAAATAAGGTTGCGATTCTATTTCTTCATTAAGAAATTACTCTCTTGGATCATTTACGTTCCATAGATTTGGTTGCGAATATTTCTCAAATAAAAACATAGAAGGTAAGTAAATAACATTTCGATTTGTCGCTCAGAGTATACTGAATCCAATGCCTTTTATTCTAGAATACTAGAACAACTCAGAGCGGAATAGTTTAAAAAAGACTAAATGGATACAAACGCGAAAAATTGGCGCAAGGCGCAAAACACAAAATGGCCGCCATTTGTAAACCAGATACAGAAGAAATAAATCAAAGAGGGGTTTAAACAGCTAAAACATAAAGAAATTTATGTACAAAATGTGTATTTTTTTCGAAATGGTGGAGCGACCAATTCATTAAATTCTAAAACACTTAAATGGATTGACCCAAATGTAATGTTTTTGTAGTCAGAAGATTGGCTGTATTTAATATATAAATTTGCGACTGTCTATGAAGGTAATGCCCAGCAATCGTCTGACACCTATGTCCATTTACGAAAACATTTCTATGCTTACAACTATATGTGTGTCATTACATGTGTAATTTAAGGTGATCTTGGTAAATGTAACTATGTGTAAAAACGTTTTTCCAGAAACATATTTAATTCTGTGTTCATAATGAATACTGACTGTATTGTTCCAGAATTTTTAAATATTCCTAATTTCATCAGCTTTGGAGAATAAGTACTGGAGGCCATGAAACATTATTTGAGATTTTCTGGTTTTCGTGTAGTGCGTGTAGTTTTGACGTTTCTACAGCTCTTTCTTTTGTGCGATGTAACTCCAGGGATTCAACTAGTTATGGATGAAGATTGATATCCACCACAGATCAATACACATACAAAATCAAAGTACTGATACAACAATATTATCAATAGAGTATGGGTACTGATACGCCTAAACTCTAAATAGGATCAATATTTCAAGGTTTGACCTTGAGTACTATTAGGAGTACCATAAACATAACTGGAAATATAAATATCTCAATTTCATAAAAAATTAAACATGCATCCCTTAACTACATTAATAATGTTCAAACCAAAACCAACTTAACGACCACGTTAGCAATGCCGCCATTATGATCGTGGAACGATCATTAATCAATTGAGGCTCATTCAAGCCACGTCTCACAAGAAGTACCGATATTCATAAATGAAAAGTATCTCAGCGCCCTTACCAGTGACACAGCGTTCGTGAGCTCGGCTGTGGAAGCAAACTGCGAATCAGAAAAAGCAACCTCAAGGGACGGAATCAGGAGAACCGCACCGGCCTTGCTCTCCCATAGGGAGGAAACAGTCACTCAACGCCCCCCGTTGTTTCCCCTGTGTACCATCGAACGACGCTCACAACGCAAAAAAGCCACCCGTCCCACAATCCTCGTTCGTTATAAAATGAAATTTATCAAACGCTGACAATGCCAATAACAAGATTACCATCGACTGGATTGAATTTAGAATTACTATTGGATTTCTCGTTTCCCAATAATTTCGGAGAATTAACGTGTAATTAATGGTATTTATTAAATGCTCTTCTGAAGCGTGCGTGATTTGTTCTTTCCGTGATCGTGAGTAGAATGTGTATGGAAATGTACGCCTGAGCTGATTTGCAATGCAAAGGCGAGCAATCTTCACCTGTTTTGTAATGATTCTGCTGCGGTTCAGGTATATCGTAAATATTCGTAATCACCTATGTGAATTTATTCCTCATATTTTTGGTTCTATTTCTCTCTCGCACACAGAAGCTTCGAGTTTCTTGAGCTGTCTCTTTTAGCGTACTTTCTACTTGCGGTTAATATAAGTTTTTTTCACAAAAACGGCTGGAATTTTTCTTTATTAATTTTTTTCCCATGGAAATAGCAAAATACGCTTAAAAGTAGTGAAGGTATCTTTTGGTTAAACTCTTTGAAAATTGCAAAAGTCAGGAATAATGTAAAAATACCTGCTGCAGAACCTGTTGCAAAACTACTAGTTTCTGTATTACCTCTTTCGGCCACTTAGTTGTACTCTCTTCTATTTTTTCTGTTGTTTTTTACTACATGTACTTTGAATCTACCTTCTTATTTATTGTTTCAGTATCGCATGAAATTTAATTTTTGAGGTTTGGCGGAAGAGCTAGAAAAATGTTAAGCACGCGAGAGCTACGAGAGTTTGTGTGTCATAGCGGTAACAATAAAGAATCCAGGGGGCGGAATGTATAATGAATGTTGAATACAACGTCACGTTCACGCCTGCCAGATAGGCATTGTGCCATACATACAAATCAAATGTGTTGCATCTGCAGTCCCATCGCCTGATTTCCATTAGGCAATTTTGACATTTCTTGATTGCGCGTGTTATTGAGAGGAAAAATTATAGATTCATTTTGAAAACTCCTATTCGAAAATTAAGTTGTAACGTTTTGAGACTTCTGAAGAAGTAAATTTAAAAAAAATTATCACTAACATAATTTGATAAGTTTATTTCGAAAATGTTTGCCTTCAGACAATTAATGAAGTTTTTATTACCCTTAAATACAGATACTATTTTTATTAGTATCTGCCGAAAATATATTGTGGGGAGTCAAAGTTGTCTTTCTTATATTTGAATGTTTACATGTCATCATAATTATTTAAATGCCTAGTCCTCTAAGTGAATCTTTAAGGACAAAACCGGACGTCTTAGTTAATCGACGAGTTCTTAAAGGATGTATGACATGCAAATTTTTCAAAATTTCAAAATAAACATTTTAAGATTTTCACTTGGAAGAAGTTAACATTAATGTTCTCTGTCAAAGCACACGAATAATAGCTTTGTCTCATGTCAAAGCACTGAGTACGTTGGAAGATGATTCTTTACAGAAATCTGAGTGAATTTTGAAAAAAAATATTTTCTTGTTATTCTAAATAAAGCATATACCGCAAACTGTACTGTAATACCTTCCAAATTTAGAAATACTAGGGAGATTATTAGAATATTTTACAAAATATGAAGTATTAATAAAGACATTGTGATAGCAATTTAATTGAGCGATTAATGACGACCAAAACAAGTTTGGGGATGTATTTTAGATGTCTGAAAATGCGTTGAAATTTGAAAAGTTTGATATGTCTACATAAGTTATCGTATCATTCTAAATAGTGTCATAGCATCTTGGTATTTTGAAAAATTGTAATTTAATATCAGTAAACCCATACAAGTGTTTATGAAAACTAAGTCCTGAATTACTCGAGAGAATAGACCATTCTGTATTAGAAAAACTATAATTTTAATGATTTAATAGCAATGATAATATTTAAACCTCAAATACGTTGTAAATATTTTAACTTCCGCTGCCACTTTTTAACGTTCATGAAGTTGATTCGTTGTTTAAATGGTTTGTTGCTACGGACCTAAAACATATTTATGCACACAAATAACACAATACTGTATTTGAAGAGTTTTACTGGCCGCTATTGAGATTATAGGTTTCCTAGTAACGGATGGAAGTATTCATGTATGGAACTCGGATGAGACACATTTTTCTGCCTACCGTCGAGTACTCACGCAGGCTATAGGCGTATTCCACCCATTTCATTTCTACTGGCGCGCGCAACCTCTACTGAGTTTAGAGCTTGTAAGTATCAGTAGCTTTAGTCAACATGTCACTCTTGCAGTCCAGTCTGGTTCTCAGTTTTTCATTGCCAGTATGTCATTGTCAATTAGTTTTAAGAGTCGTAAGTAAGTTGTTGTCAATAGCACTACTGTTATGGGTTAAAGAAAATAAGTCTGCCATGACGGATATCCGAAAGATGATATTCTATTGTCTGCATCGTATACAATTATCAAAGACGTAATTATAAGGCGTTATTTCGTCATATACGTGAATAAAAATTCTGAATAAAGTTTTATGGACGCATTGCGGCGACCTTCAGTATTAAAAGACAAACGAAACAAAAAGCAATGAAATGGCCGCAAAGCTACGGAAAAAGCTTTGTGCAACATTAAACACATAACAAAACAGCGCTTCATATTTACTTCTGTATTGATGCTAATTCCATAAACACCACACCATTTCCAACTATTAGCATAGACTGTAGTAATATACTTAGGCCAGACCTGCTGAATGAGTCACAGTGATTTAATTATAAATGAAGAAGCAAAATATTTCGCAACAAAGGTAGATTTAAATGCCATACGATAAAATGTAATGACTTTTACATTATATTTAAATAAACAATGAGATTACAAAGTACTTGTTCAGAAAGATTTTACGAAACTCGTAATGGGTAAAAAATGTAATTTTATCTTGAGCGTCATACGTTGCACGCGCCTTAAAAGTGGGACGCCAGAGCTGTAGGGGTAAACTGAAGTAGATGATATATGACATCCAGGTAGGTGTACTTTTCAAAACTTCACAATGTAACAAAAGAAGTAAGTCTGAAACGTGGTGGGAATAGCGAATTAGAGATAGGTGCTCTATGCTGAAGAAGTTAAACACGTATTCTGGTTTGGCTCAGTTTTGCGAGCTGTCATGATTTGGGAAGTAGTCATTAGACTTACTGATCGACTTTGAGCGCTTACTCTCTAGTTCAGATCCGAGTACAACCGCAATGATGTGTTGAGTAGATGATGTATTGGTGTATTTTTACGTATTTTTTACTGCATTTTTTTGCTGATTTTATTTTTAATATAATTTTAATGGTACTTGCTTCAAACAATATTTATGAGGTGCAACAAATATTAATCACAGAATTTCTGAATAGAATATTCAGTTTCTTCGCTCATATATTGTATATCAGCCGTTGAGGGTACGATGCAATCTAAGATTCTTGTGAATTTTATCGGAGCCATTGTCAATTCTGCCGATTTCGCGATAAACAAAAGGCAGAGATTTTCTTTTAAAGAACAATCCAAACACAAAGTTTTCAAGCTGAGTTCAGTTGAACAAAAGAAAGTAGCGTCGATTACATCAGTAACATATCCAACAGCTTGAGTTGTTCGACTGAAGTGGATTTGTTCAATTGTTCCCATTTGTCTTTGCTTTTAAGATATTTTAAAACCATTTTAAGATCATTTTATTTATCATTTTTGGCAATGTTTAGGTCAACAAAATGCGCCCCCTTGTCATTTCTGTTGCACGGAGAGATACTTTCTGTTTAAATATTAGTGGGGGGGGGATTTTTTTAAAGTAAGGGGCTCCCGTGGACCTTCACTGTCACCTCTGACCTCTTATTTTTTCTGGGCGCGATTGAAAATTAATTGCTCTCATAAGTTCGCTGACTGAGTAGAGACGAGATACATTGGGTGTTAAAAAACATATTTGTTGAATTTAATGAATTACTTACAGAAATTTACTCCAACTTGAAGGAGAACAACAAATTTAACGAAGGAGTGAAATAATTTGCAATTCACGTAGCAAATAGTTACATAATTAATATCAAACGTTATCATGTTTAACTAGACCTATAAGACAGAAGGAAATATTATTCTTAAAACTTTTGACTGACTGCTGAGTAGGGCAATAATTGACTTGTTTTAAGTCAATTAACTTGGTTTAAGTCAACATACGCTCTAGAGAGATGAGAGGAAGGCAGAAGTGGTAATTAACTAGCAGAGGAGGCACTGGCGAAGGGGGCCGTGACGGGGGTGACAGTAGAGAAGGTGCGAGCGAGATCGAATAACGATGAACGAGGGGAACAGGGGGGCTGGCGAAGATGAAATACGTAGAAACATGCAGCTTTTGAAACTCATTCTGTGACACTGACGTATAACCTAACATTAGTATGAATTATCAGCTATCCCAATTACTGAACTGATTGATTGATAAGTGATTCCTGGCGCGTCAATTGCTAAGGTCATTAGTCACGTAGGTGTAGTAAGTTTTTATCGTGGGAGGTAGCGGTGATATTCCCCCACCAAATGGCGAGATACGGCGCTGACCTACCTCTGCTTACGGGATTTTTCCCCAACCAGGTTTCGCTCACCATTGGAGCTCCGATCTAGCCGAGAGAAGATTTAAGACACGTCTTCCAACAAGTGTGGTAATGTAGTTCCTTTTTTATGTAAGTGTGAGAAAGGTGTGAGTAGGACGAGGAAGGAAAGATCGCGCGCGTTCCATGGCCCATTTGTTAGGGCACTGCTCCGGCATTCGCCTGTCTACCGATCAGAGTAGCCCGACGCAGGAAATTTCGTCCTGGCAGCTGCTGAATTCGACTTATCTGACAAGCTAGTGTCGAAAATACTGCCACCGTCGGAACTCGAATCCTAGAACCTCCCGGGTAGAGGCACTGCAGTGACACCAGGAGATGCCCCGAGACACCTGGCCAGTACATACCACGGTCCAATTATTGCGGAACGTGGTCTCTTCCCAATTTCGAAAATCCAGAAGATCAGGTAATAAAAACCGTGAGAGGTTTACACTGATGAATATTATTATTCACTAGCTGATAACCCTGCGTTGTCCGCGTGTATACTTATCAAATCATCTAGTAATCAGTCCAGCCCGTCGAGCCCGCGCGACTGTTTTTCGTCGTCCTATTCATTCATCCCTCTTTGCCCGCTCTGCCGTCTTGTTTCCCTCTTTCCCTTCCTCTGGCCCTCCCTCTCCGTATTCTTCCATCATTCTTCCCACCAATTTCGTCCGGACCCGTACAGTGCCAGCAATATCGCTTTGATGCTATATGGATTGCTGTAAATTAAATTTTGTAAGAGAAATATTTTGAATCGCAACCATTCTTACGTCTGAGCTAAATATGATCGTGCGTATTTCGGAGCTATTGCTTCAGCGGTTCAAATGTTTTTGTAGAACATTCACAATCACTTGTAATATATATATTCCATATGTAACCAATGGTGTGCAGTAGTAAAAAACTGCTGTCGAGTGTGTGGACAATGAGGTCCTGAAGCAGAAATATTCTAAAATGGCACGCCTGAATATTTCATACTCGTCTCATGACGGGAGATGTGTCGTAAGAAGTGACGCTCGAAGTATGGGAATACAGTCGTGACACAAATTAAAATAATCAAATACGGGCTTTTTCAGTGAAATACATTCTTTTTCGGTTAAAATTCAGACTGTTTCATTGTTTTTGTAGTTTTCTAGCCTTTCTGGGTATCTACTGGAACTATTGACACATCTCACATGTTCAGAGGCTGCTTTGTTCTCCGTCAATTTATGCTT
The DNA here is from genome assembly GCA_017312745.1 of Gryllus bimaculatus. Lineage (NCBI taxonomy): Eukaryota > Metazoa > Arthropoda > Insecta > Orthoptera > Gryllidae > Gryllus > Gryllus bimaculatus. Next base: position 2,642,038 of record BOPP01000125.1, on the reverse strand, counting down.
ATACTCAAAATTAGAAATACAAATAGATATGTGCCATTTAATTTGTTTGTCAACTAAATGACTTCACAGCCTCAAATTAGTATGTGGCCATCTCCACCCTTACTACTTTCCATATGAAAGCTAGAATTCTACAAGGTGCATTGCCGCAATGTAACACGAATATATTACGTAACGTTAAACGGTTCGGTAAAGCGGAACTCATAATTATGATACGGTCCGTACGACTTTTCCTCTAGTCTGGAGTTTGATTTGTTTGCGGAACTTTTACATTCTGCAATTTATTTTAATTGTTGTAAACAATAACAGGCGAACTGGGGAAGCCAATTAGTCTGAACAAACAGAGGAAAGCAAACAGGAACGGAGTGGCAGTCCGCGCGCCCCGGTGCGGCAGCAGGCGTCGGGAGCAGGGACGGGGGTGGGGGAGGGGCGGGGGTGGGTGGAGGTGGGGGTGGTGTAATAGGGTAGCACGCGGAACGAAAAGCCAATTGACTGGGTCTGACGGGGTCGCATTGGTTGCTTCCGACGTTGGTCGGTAGTTGCTTGTTTTGAAGTTATGTAGGTGGGATGGGATCCGAGGTGGGATGAAGTCATTGGTTGCTTGCCGTGGAGTCGTATTGGCTGCTTCCAAGGTGAGATGAGATCGTTGGTTGATTGTTGTGAAGTCGTATTGGTAGCTTCCGAGGTGGTATGGCTGTGAGGTCGTTGCAACCATCCATTTTTCACACAAAGTCTCGTTGGTCACAGAGAGAAACGAAACTACATCAAGAATGACTTTTAGAATGTTAAGAGATGTGAGACAAGTGAAGGAAATGCGTCGGATGTAGAACGAGGGGAACAAGAAAAATTACGATTAGAAATAAGATTTATTCACGTTTTCTTTATCAGGGACCGGCAATAACAGTTATTGTGTTTAAAAATTGACGTTTTCTGGCACACGATAAAAATACTTTCTTTTCGGTCGAGGTAAGGTGAAGAAATAAAAGGAAAATGATTAGTGAACATACAACAGAATTACTTTGTGGATAATGAGAAAGTGCCAATAATACTGAGATGTCGAGTGAGAAAAATAACAAGAGACGGGATATGAGAGAGAACGAGAAAATGGCGATTGAAGTGTTTTCAAAATAGTACGCAATACAGATTGTCCCCAACAATTAAGAGAATTGCCATTACTCATGTCTTTCTGCATCAGAAATTAAAAGAATTTGACTGGAAGGGTTGTCATAAACACCTACGGTTCTTCAGTCTTCTGAAGAATAAAATGCAAGCTGTTCAAAAAGTGGTCATCATGTACAATTGTATTGCAATTAATGAGCACTAATGAAGCAGTAATTTGAATAGTCGCACTATTATTTTACACGAAATAATTTTACTTCACATCATCTCTTCGGTTCTTAGACCAAATAATAGTATATTAAAACTCCCGAAACAGTATTCACATTACGAAGGTCCCTTTTTTCACGATCTTACGCTTTCAGTCAGTCTAACTTCCTGTCAGTCTACCTTCCTGTCAGTCTACCACACAATTAGAGAAGAACCTTGAAGTGTACCTCAATTGGCGGCTAAGTTGCAAGTATCACACCTACTTTGTTACAAGTAAGACAAATTAATAGTCGAAAGGACAACTAAATCCGTTATCCTCCCTCACAAAAAAGTACACGAACTCAGAAACGTTTTATTCGTTCTATTTTAAGTAACATTTGTACAATATAAATCGTGCCTCTTCAATGTGATTTACTAGAACCAATGTGGTATACACTAGAAATCTGAGACACGCCACTGAACCTGTTTTTATCTGTTGAATATCATGTGGGCGCCGAAGCCCACAGCGAGGTGACTCACAATTCTTCCTTTCTTGCGATCATCGGCGTTCGTATAATGGTCCCGTGTGAAGGCAGTGTTATTGGTCTTTTAACATTAGAAATGCACATATTCACCAAAATACCGAACAGTCTTTGTTTTATCCAAAGTACCCAAAATCACAGCGAACGTGACATTCATCGTAAAACAATATAACATACAACTTGTTCCTTAAGTCATCCCTCTGTGTCATATATAAACACCATTGCACTAGGTATGACATCAACACGCTGGCCAATAATTGCCAGCAACTTCACTACATCTCAGCCGACTAAAAAGTACCCAAGTTTAACACAAGGAAATATTCAAAACTCCAATACGTTTAACTTGAAACGTAATATTTTTCCATCAATATTTGTGTTATTGCTGAAAACATTACTTGTAAAGCCTCAAGGCTGAACAGTGAATGAAACGAAATTTCAGAAAATGAATGGAATCGCAGCAAGAAGCAGATATAGAAGCAGATATTGATATAAAATATAGAAGCAGATCTTTGCACTCCCTGCATCAGTCAATAGAGATTATTAATCATACTGTAACACATGATACAAAACATAGAAATGTGCATAAAGTATTTCTCGCCGGTCCGGATGGCCTAGATTGTTAAGGCAGTAGTGCCGTAGCGATTTCGGACCGAAGGATAGAAGGACCGCGGGTTCGAGTCTCGTCTCGGATGTGGTTGTATTTGTGTTCGTTCTTTCGCACCATATCATCACCATGTCATTTCATCTTCAAATTTACCATACCGTTAAATGCAATAGTGGTCGGTGAGGACCTAGATGCTGCTGCGACCTTAAATAACAAAAAAAAAGTAAGATGTTGAAGAAAGATAGGGATGCAAATTTCTGCACTCCCTGTATAGCTCAATGTAGATTATTAATCACACTGTACACATGATACAAAACATAGACCCATTGCGCACACGGTATTTCTGTCCCAACACTGGAATGTTTTCCACGGTTCGCCATTGGTTGACGGTCGTAATTTCCTTGCTGGAGCTGCGAAGTTCGCCAGCAGCAGCGCCGGGTTAGGTCGCCCCGCCCCCTCCCACGGCGTCGCGGTGCCTCAGGCGCGGCTGGATGGGGGTGGGGAGAAGGGAGTTGCAGCTGCAGGCCGGAAGAGCGCGCACATGGTATGTTTTTCTACACGACAAGGTAAACAGCCAGCGGCAGCCGCCACCGCGTGCTTCAAAAATGCATTACGTGTTTGCCGGGTAGGCTAACCGGAGACTCGCTCGCGCAGTGCGCGGTGCTTGGAGTCAGCCAGTCACAGTGCTCGTCGCCGTTGCCGCTGCAACTGTCATCACCCGGCGCGTCCCCAGCTTCCGTTCTCTCCGCCATCGCCGTCTCTTCCGACGTCTCTGCTATCGTTCTAGCCGATGTTATGACATTGCTCTTGCCACCGCCATCCCCGTCGCCGCCCCGCCATTATCATCACCGCCCTCGTGTTCGCTCTCCGCACCACCACCTCTTCCTCCACCCTTCTCTCGTGACCTCCCTTCCGCCTCGGGGCTCCACTGCCACCGCGCCGGAAGACGCTGCTGTCGACGCCGACGTTTCCGTCGTTCCAGCCGCCATACGTGTCCCTGCCACTGACCCAGCAGCCATCTCCGATATCACTGGAGTCATTGCTGCCGCGACGGCGTTCACCGTCCCTGCAGCCATCTTTACCTTCATCCCTACCACCATCCTTTTCGCCACTCCTGCGACCATCCCTGGCGCCATCCCTGTTACCGCCTCTACTGCCACCTCTGCCGTTGATCTCGATAACGATCCCTCTCGAATCCAACCACCGTTCTTGTTATTTCAACCGCCTTATCGCCCCCCGCTTCACCGTACCCGCCTCCCTCCATTCCCACTTCCAACGTGTCTCCCGCCGTGGGCACCGTCTCTTCCCCTCTCAACGCCGCCATCGACGTCGCCTCCGACACCACTGACTCCATCGCCGATCTCGACGTCGCACTTGCCTCCCTTCTCACCTCCGTTCCCATCGCCATTCCCTCCGCCGCTCCGCTCCCACCGTCTCCGCTCCCATCTCCGTCGCCGCAACCGCCACCATCCCCGCTGCCTTTCCACCGACTTAGCTGGCTCATGGCATCAATGCAGAATCTGTGACAGACAGGTCCCAGGGTTTGAGTCCCGACGGTGACAGGATTTTCGACAGTAGCTACATGGCTACATCGAATTCAGACGCTGTCTGGAGGAAAATTGTAGTGGCCGGCTGTTCTGATCGGAAGTTTTTCGGGGTTTCTCCGATCAACACCATGTGAATGCCGGAGCAGTACCGTAAGAAACGGGTCACGTGCCACGTCTGATCTTCCTACCTCCTTCTCCTACCCTGTCCCCTTACTGCCCACAATTACACTAACATGCACTAAACACCACGAGTGCCAGGAGACCAGGAGTTTATAGCTTCTTCCGTCAGGGGCGGTGCCCCATTGATGAGGGATGCCTGGATAAGGAGAACCCCGCTAACTGATGTGTACGTCGGCGCCTGATCTCACTATCTAGTAGAGGAAAGTCATCGCCATCTCACTAGGAAAACAAATGCACTTGATCTAGACAGATGACGCTCCCTGGATCACTAATCAATCAATGATATAACCCACTGCCTTTCCCGTTGCCGCGTCCTTCGTCGTCTCTGTCGCCGTCCCTGCCCCACCGGATGTCACCGGTCCATTGCCGCCCTCGTTACAGCCAATTGGGCTCTCGCGAAAGAAGGTTGCTTCCTGTGCGCAGGCCTGTCCAGCGAGAGTGACAGAGGGAGCCACTTGGCTCTTTTCACTCTCGTTCGCCACTGCGAGTGCCGAACGGTGTTCGGGCTGTCAATTTGCCTCACGGGCGAGATACTAGTGTTTAGGTATGTTCCACAATCTGGGATGAGTTTTAAATACTTGACTGATTATCTCTTATCATTGTCAATCCATGATTTAGGAGACACAACTGAAGTTATTCATGTTCATGAAAAAAAATTAAAACTTCTCATAAACTCTGGCTAATTTTGCGGAAAAAAGTGTACAATGGGAATGTGACACTATTTTCTACTTACGAGACTTGATATACTATTTTTTGTGTTTCCAATATTATAACCGATTGTATTGACAACATTGATGGTGCAATATTATCGCACCATTGTGGTTTACATTGAACTGCATTGCAATATTGATAAAGATAATAAAAAAAATTATACATGCATTTAAGAAATCTATTGTAGTAATTTTTGTTATTAAGGGTTCTTCTCGTCAGTTCTTTGACGTTTTAAGTGTTGAAGTAAAAGAAATAAGTGCACTAACATCACTGTATTTTCCACTGAATTACATTTGACAGTCTTCATTATCAATGACGTCGATTCACGAGCGGCTTTTTCTTCCTGGGATACTTTTCTCACAAATTTAAAATCTGCAATATTATTGTAGTATAATCCTAAAGTTCTGTTATTGTGTATGATTCATCAACTTAATTGAAAATTGCCATCTTCATTTTTTTTTCATTTCCCCAACGGATTGATACCAGCGAATCTAGATAAGTCAATTATATGACGAAAACACGAACATTTTTTTTTATTTATCACTCACTGTGATATCGCGAAACACTGGAATTCTCAAACGAAATCGCCCTACACCGAGAGAAAAGTTCACGCCACGCATCTTCATTAAAACACACGCCCAAAGAAATATTTCTCTTTCGGAATAACCCCAGCCTATTAAGAATGGTAACTAACCACTAATCCTTCATCAACATCTCAAACGGCACATTTCTACCTCTCCGCGGGGAAAGAAATATTCCTGGACTTTGCCCGGCCTTGTTCTTTAGCCCGCACCGGTAGCCCGGGCGGTGGCAAGAGTCTCAGTTTTTTAAACTTTTCTTTCTTCATTTTCCGACGCAGAAGTGTGTAGGTCGTTGAGAAATGATTTATGGGAGGACGGGGAACCGGCGAGGCGCGGAGGGGCGGGGCAGTGGGTGAGGGGGAGGGGGGAGAGATTCGGGAAAAAAATAATTGTGGACGGCGGGGGGGGAGGACTAAGTTTGCGGTCGAGGAGGCGCCGCCGCGAAGACTCTGCCCGCGCGAAAGAGAATCCGCCGTGCGATGCGGAGCGTTGTCTGAAACAGCCGTCCGCCCTCGGCCCGCCCGTGATGCACGAGCTTGCATGTAACATTTCAGTTCCCCGCGGTGCACCTAATAAACAATCACAGATCGCATGGCATGCGCGAGTAATGTGTTTGTGTGTACTTACAACTTGTTCACTTTTAAGGTTGTAGTCAAATTCGCTCAATTGATCGAGTGGTTAATGTTTCCGAACGCGTCCACTGCTAAGTTTATTATTCTCGTAAGTGTGGTGCACGCTTTTGTCGCGGGCGGTGACGGTGACCTTCTGCAGGTAGATGGCGAGATCCGGCGTCGATTTGATTTGTTTTCCCCAACCAGGTATCTCCCTCCAAGGGGGGGGCATCGTCCCAATCGGGACACACTTTAATTTTCCGACTGGTCTGCCGATATGCGCATTGGCAGACGCAGAGTTCGGCCTAGTTACATAGTGTCGAAAATCCTGCCACCGACGGAACTCGAACTGCAGTGACATCAACATCAAATCACAGAAACACGTGAATTCGCTCAAATTGGCTTTATTTTACGTAACCGTTTCTTATCAAAGTAAAACTCACTTATCATTACAATAACTACTAATAATGTGTCTTGTCTGACGTTTTTCTAATTTGCACCATTTGATATGACCCACCTAGTATGTTTTGCTATACCTTACAAGCATGGTCTGCGAATCCGATCGGCTTGGTCCAGACTTACGAAATAGGGGACATTTCCGCACCTGGGTGACCCCCAGCTGTGACACGGGGCACCGAACTGAGCGCCATCTGGTGGCACCGGTCAACACTTGTTACCGCCGGGGATACAGGTTCTGTGTCCACCTATGAAGCTCAGGGAAGGGTATGACATGAGACAGCTGCTAGAAATGCACCTAACGAGCACTCACAAAATGCATGACGCATGCGAGTCATGTGTCATTTATTTACACTTATTTACTGTGGTAGAGGGTGGGATTCTTCCCATTCTGTTCTGTTCTTCACGAAATAACTTTCAACTCTGTGAATCATTGTGGATTCCAATTTATCTTTCCTACTATTTATTCCTATCCTCAACAGTCTTTATACTATTGTACGAGTGAGTCATGAGTAAGATGTGATTAAAAAATATTCAGAAATTCCTTTCTGTTAATTTTTTTTATGAATCTGTACATTGTTTTACCTGACAGGAACGTTTGCCTCTGAGACCATAAGATTGGGAATTGGGCAATATGGGTGATCAGCCAATTTTCCGGCAACATGGATTAGAGTCAGACGAAAACAGGAAAGGAAATTCAGCGCGCCGTTCGTGGCCCATTGTTAAAGATACTGCTCCTTCATCGCCGTAGAAATGATGTGTGAAAACCACGGAACGACTGGCCAGAGAGGCTAGCTTCTTTTTTTACTTTCTAATTTTTTAAATTTCTTTTAAATTGTTTTACTTTTTACAGGCAATGATGGGTTTGATCCAGCTATCTAGGTGATGTTTTTCATAATAACTTATATCTATACTTTCATTTTCCAACAGTCATTTTCATTTTATTAAAATATTTACATCAGAATTAAATAAAATTAAATGCAATATTCACATCACATTTAAAATACACAATTTTTTATTGTTACATTATTTCTATAACATTTTCATAAATTTAATATATTACGACGTTTCGGATCACAGTTTGTGACCCATCTGCAGGTATCATACACTCAGTGATAAATAGTGTCGTCTTTTCAAGTCAATTATAGATTTTAATCACATACTTTCTGATGGCTCACGGTCATGTCACTCCTCACAATGCACCTTCCTTCGCTCTCAACCTTAAAATGCGCCTTGATCGCCTACGTGACAGTGCGCCCCTTTTGGTCTAGCTCATACCCTTGAAGTGCAACTCTGTTAAAATCGAAGTATGTGGTTCCTGCTGTGGGTCAGCGTAAGGGGGAAACACTCATCCCTTCACACCATACCTCCATTCCCTTGCTCTTTCTGAGCATTAGTCTGTATCGTATGGCTCGGATACTCAATTGCAGTTAAATCTATATCTCATCAACCTTAACTGAATTTATCCTTGAGAAGAACTTGTTAAATAATGGTTATGCAACAGTCGGCACAGACATATTTTGCGTTTTATTTTCATCCCTGATCAAATAAAAATTAAAAACGTGAATTAAAAATTAAACAAAAAAACGTGAATTCACTTCCATTCTAATGAATTCCCTGAAATATATACTGGGAAGTTTTAATTAGAAAATTATGGAAAAACAATAAAATATTGCAACCATGTAATAAAATTATTTTAATTAGCAATATTTTTTGAAAAAATATAATTTGATTTGATGTGTGATATTAGACCTAATGAATTACTTATTTTTAAGTCTCACGTGATTGTGTAGGTCTATTCAGAGTTTTTTATAATTAAAAGTGAACAATCCTCAATTACTGAATGAATTATTGTTGAAATTTTGTTGATCAAAACAATCGACGATTAAAAACAATCGTTTCTACAATTATACATTATTTTTCCAATCTTCAATCATCAATAACCGAATATGAAGCTGGTATCTTCACATTCACAGACTAAGATGGGGCAGCAGAAAGGAATTACGCATAGCTTAGTGTAATAACTTCAGTGTAAATGAAATGAAAAAGGAGGCAAAATAATGCGTAATTGTGTACTTTGCGTCGCTCCCGTTTGCTTCTTTACCTAGTGAGAATGACCCACACACCGACATTTTTCTCATCTTAAAGTTATTACTCAAGAATTAGGTATTAAGTTTTCTTACGTGCATGTCATCATGTAAAGATTTACAATTGAATGAAGTTATACAAAAACATTCAAGCCCCAAAAACAGTATGGTTGAAAAATGGCTTGGAAATATTTTTAAATTTCGAGAAGCAATGATTCACGAAAATTAAATATGAGTATTATGTGTCTGTAGAAAATGTAGTAAAGTTCTACATATTCACTATAAAGAAACTATAAAAAAACAAAACATTATTTCATGTCGATTAGTATCAAGTCTCAACGACAAACCAAATGAGAGATGTTTACGTATTCTGGTACACAATCACTGTTCGCCGCTAGCACAGGGTTGAACATGTTTCTAAAAATGTCATTGAAATGTGTTCAACTTATAAAGGTCTATAAAGCATATTGTAGAGAACTATGGCAAGGAAATCATACTGTGCACCTTCATGCAAAAACGAAATTCATCACATATAATTATAATCACCAATATTTTGTGTGAAAGGAGCTATCTAGTTATCTAGCCAATGTCGGTAATCCTGTCACCGTCGACACTCGAAACCTAGGACCTTCCGAACAGAGGCACTGCAGGGGCATCAATTGATGGCCTGAGACACCTAAGCAGGTAAAATATAATGTTGAGTGTCTCCGCCCATTTCCTAAGTCAAGCTACGGAAAATTTAAACATTCTTTTCTAAATCTTCTCAAACAGGTAGAAAATTATTTAGTTATTAATAATGGAGCGGTCTGTCTCGGTGGTATAGGAGCTTGGAGCAGCGTCAAAGTACATAGAGCTGGAGGCGGCGGGTTTCCTGAAAGTCAGATTAATTGATTCCGGGAATATTTACTGATTGAGCTTCTATCATAATTAGTACCGTGCATTTAATATCCGTTAATGATATTAGAGGCCGACTTAGATGTCGATTTGCGTGTTTTCCTTTTCAAGTGTCTCCGTAAGTGGGGCACCGCCCCAGACGGAACTTTAAACTTCTCACTTCTTCCGAACTTTAAACTTCCCCGACCTATGTCCTAGTGCAGTGTATGCTAATATAAATTAGGCTTTTTTGGAATGTCTTCTGATAGAGGCCGTACATTTTTAAATAATAAATGGAGTAAGAGAATGGAATGGAGGGAACGGTTGTTAAGATACTGCTCCGGCTTTCGCGTGATATTGATCATAGAATCCACGGAAAACTACCGACTAGAGGAGTTGTCTTCTAGACAAATTCTCCAGCCTGATTGAATTTGATCCAGCTCTGTATCTACTGTCAACAACTTGCCACCGGCAGGACTCGAAACCTCGGACCCCAGGACAACAATGCTACGAAAGTGATGCCATTAAGCTTTCACAGCCCGTGAGCCTCGAGTAGGGGCTGATTGTTTTCATCATGTCTTTGAGAGCGTGGTTGTCTTATTCTGACACCATGTAAGACTTTTGGATATCATTCTTTTCATTAATTTTTCTTCCTTTTATGATCACCTAACAATTCTTAATACAGTATAAATCGTAGGTACCGCTGTGATAAACTACACAGGAAAAAAAGTGTGCGACTTCTTCGTCGCCCATGTTTAGACATAAGTATTACATTCATCGCAGCAGTAAGGAATAATATCACAGATCAACAAAATTTGTTTTTTCTGTAGAAAGAGAAACAAAGAATGTTTTATGATGTTGCGTCATGATTTCAAATCTCTTTACAAACATTTTACATCACCCATGGTTTTGAACAATAAGTTTATAAACATTTATAATAATTATCCATCATATCTTTGCCGGGATTATTTTTACATAATTTTTAAATTTAAAAGATTCAGGGCTACACATGACTTGATAAACAAGTCTTCTCGGGGTCTATCAATTAGTCTGCAAAAATATTTGGAGACCATGTTCTCTGAGAGTGCCTCTCATTTCATCCATGTCCTCGTCGAAACGTTCCTTATGCTCGTCGCGTAAAGCGCCGAGGGCTTGGAGAAATTGAGATGAGAATTCAATATGGGTATTTTCAAAGATATTACTTCCGATGATGCTATAGTTTTAAATAATTGTTTTGCGACTCAAATAACCATCCCAATCCATTACGGAAAACTATATCGTTCTGATTGGAAAACTATGCTCAAATTTCTTTCGGCGTTGACGGAAAGAACATTTTACTTCGATGCTATCTTGTAGGTGGCACCAGTCTTTCACTCTCGAAGAAAGTAACTAACTTTAAGTTTAGATAAACCAAGATTGAGCTCCAGATCATTTCGATCCTGTACTCAAAACGTATTCTGAAGTATTTAAATTTCTAAATAACTCATAAATCTTTAACTCGAGATGTCAAATTTTGCCTCTGCTCTTTTAAAGTAAGTTCAGCACAAATGAAACAAAAGTTATTTATCATTTACACATTTTCGTGACATATTTATTCTTTCCATACGTTGCACTGCACTTGCTGTTCAATGCACTGCAGAACACACACAAAGTGTTGGCAGAGCAATTCACAGATGAAAAACACAGGGCGTTTCGGTAAATTTCTACTTCATTGACAAGCGCCCCATAGTTGTATGAAAGGCGTTATTTGTTCTCTGTACTAACATGTAATAATAACGTGAACAAAGTCAATTGTTGATTCAATGAATTAAAACACTTTCTTGTAATCAGCACGTTTAAGTCTATCTACTCTAGAACATGGAAACTTTTTTAAATATTACAATAAAAAGGTACGTGATGGAACTTTCAGTTTTGGAATCAGCAGGTGAAAATAAATAAGAATCAACTGAATTTATGAATTTAATAAAATCACTGTCGAACAGCGTTTTGAGTGTCAAATTAGTTGTCCTGGGATTCAATATACTCAAAACTAAGGCAATCGTGGGCGAGCAATATAACACTGATGTAAAATGTGAACGACACACGTTGCCAACCAAATCAGCAATGATCGGTTTCCGAAGTGATTTTCACGTTATTGGTTTACTGAGTATCCATGAAACATTTTCGAAATCTAAAATAGAATGTGAGACAAATATAGGCAATGCGTAAGTAAAGTTACAATAAAATTATCATAATAAAGCAAAGGAGAGAGAGCCTTTTTCGTTTTAAATGATTCATTTCGGGAAAATTTCACTTGTTACTCGGAAAAATATTATTTTCCACCTAATTTTTCTACAGATGGTTCCAGGAAGTCAAGTGCGAGTGTAGGAGTATTCGTCAGCACACTTTTCAGCAGAGGAGGAAGTAATTGTCCAAATACGTTTTCAAGTACCATGAAGTGCTGAATAAAAATCGTCTGTATGAACACTAATCTTGAGAAAATGTATCTTTGGAGATCTTCCTGTTTGTTTTAATCGATGACCTGCTATTTAGTTCATATTGTTGCCTTCGAAACATCATTTCGTTTAACTTGATCGTCAATAAATTAAAGAACTTGGTATTTTCCGGGAATGTAAAAAATCATAGTATATTTGGTAGTTTGTATATAATGGTCATACAATAGTACATAGTCTATTCTATTACGGAAAAAAACCGACAAATGAATTATACTTACTTCATAACATGACAATAAATAAATAGTTTGTATTCGTATTTGAAACGTTCTTACCCACTTATCTTACCCTCTGAATTGTAAAAGAATATTAATTTTAATTTTTGTTGGTTTATCGTTATGATATGTACTCAATTACAATTGTATGGGAATTTGCTGATATACAGTAATATTTTTAATTTTGCAATTTTAATACGATAATAAACAACTTTTCTACTCGTCAAGTTCTACCAGATGTTAGGAGCGCCTATTTCATTTTTTTTAAAATATTTCTCACGTAAAGAAAATGTAAAGAAATTAAGAAATATACGAGCGATGACGAAAAATTAATTTTCAAGTCATTTTTATTCCTTTTATCACCTACTACGCGCCACTTAATTAAGAATATTCAACTTAGGAATGTCTTCCGCTATAATTCTTTAATCCCAAAATGTTAAACCTTCTGCGAATCCTTTCTCTTGGTAGCAGGTATGCCACTGCAACTTTCGTCGCCAGAGACTGTACTTCAATCTTTCATCACGCCCTAGGAGGTGTTTGGCTCAGCCTCGGGGAGGAAAAAGGAAGGCCGGAAGACGGAAGGAAGGGGCGGGTCGAACTTTATGCAATTCTCACCATATTTTTCTTCTTTGTTTCAGGAGGTTCTTCTGCTCCGTTCGGGACTCCACCGTTTTATAGCAGCCCCCGTCACCACTCACACCTCCACCCTCTCCGCCCCCGCCGCCACATCTCAGAAACCCTGTCTGCCCCCCCCCCTCCATCACCACAGACCTCATCACTCTCGTCCCCCCCGGTCCCGCCGGTCCCATCGCCCTTAGTATTTCCGTCTCCGCTCTACCACTTTCCACCCTACGCTCACCGCCCCTCATCTCTCTCGTCACGTCACTTTTGACGCCACCACCACGACTCACATCGTCACCGTCACCATCATCAAGGCCATCACCACCTTCTCTCCGTTCTCAATCCAACAACCACTTCCGCTGCTTTTGCCCCAAGGATATCTCTACTGCAGGCGTCGTCGCAGCGCCGTCCCTTCGCCTCTTGGATCCGTCCGCCGTCGCCTCCCTTCGCCACCGACCCTTAAAGTACTGACTGGATATCACTCTATTCTACAATTTCGCTCGTAAACTGCCTATTTTCAAATCCAATTGAATGTACTAGGTATTTACGAATAGGCACAGGAGGCACATGCCAAAAATCATGGCAAAAATTGTGGCATGTAGCAAAAATTGTGGAATGAAATTGTGTCAAAAGAGCTTCTTCTTAGGCTCGTGCGATTTTTAATTCTTATTCTGCGAGTTATAAAAAATAATTAAATACTCAAAAATTAATTTATTAACAGACTTATAATATCTTCTGCTATATGAGTTGTGGTAAGTCAAAATCTCCGATGTTTACATTTTTCAGAAGTCATACAATTAAGATTAAATTACAATGACCGAAAATGAGTCAAAGGTTTCATCGATATAAATTATTCATATTATACATTTGAATAATTCTAACTATTTACATAGAATTACATTATACATGAAATTTTGACAATTTGTTTGAAGATATATTTCGTACGTATTTTCTAATGTTAAATGTGGACATCTACGAAATTTTAAGAATTAAAAATAGAGCGATAGAACAATAAATGCGCATAACTACAAGAAATAAAAACAGGATGAATTTGTTATTTCTATACAACAAAATATATGATTTAAAAATTAATTGATTTCCATCCCCAAAAAACAATCATAAGTTATTAATTAAACTATATTTAATTTTAGTCATAAATATTCTGTCCATGCAATTTCTGAACATAAATTATACGTCTTATTATATGTAATTATTTCCCCGGATTAGTTGAAAAAAAAAAGACGAAAATTTTCGCGTTTTTTCAGGTGGCAAAGATGTTAATCCATTTTTGTGTATTTCATAGGTTTATTTGTACTACATCGATAACAATGTATGTGGCATTATAGGGTAGGATTAATCTCAGTTTTGTCCACTAGCGTTGTTCCCAAACATGGATCCGGTTTGTTTATTTATTATCTACGCCTGGAGATAAGGGAGACATGTGGGGAGCATGCAGTATTCTCATGATTGTAATGATAACAATATAGTTGTATATAATACATAACATACATAAGTAAAAGAAAAATGCGTACGATGCGCTAACTATCGGCGTTGCGGTCTGTTACATCCGAGAGAGAAAGAGACGCGTATTCGATAACGGTGCGGGAAAAAAACTTATTGCACGCTCTTTGGAAAGGGGAGTAAAACGCATCACAGGATTCCGATATGAAAAAAGTGTCCAGCCTGAATGATGTATCTGAGTAAAATTCTAAAACTCACTATCCACATCGATTATCTGAAAGTGACGTTACAGTAGTTTGGTAAAAATACACGAACTTCTAATAACATGGACCTGTCACCTTCCTAATGAATAGAGAAATTTGAACGGAAATATAGTACATTGGGATTTTTACAAAGTGAATAAAACCGGCGATTTTGGAATCGCAGCATCTTATTTCAATTCACTATTGGTTATAGAACTTAATCTAACGGTCTAGATTCAATCCTTCAATTTCGTATAGAAATACGGTATCATAAACTCACTGTTATTTACGAAATAATTATCATAAGCACGACGCGTAGAGGTACAACAATATCGATACCAATTGTGGGTGACCACGAGAAAGAGGTTTTGCAAAAACGTATAGGTGGAAATGGATGAAGATTCCATGATGTTACAATTCATTGTTTCGCATTTGTATGACTACAGCTGCCTAGAAATCACTGACCTGTATAAGTATATTATTATAAATTATTTTATAATCAAATAAATGTAACTATTATGTATAAATAACACAGCACACAAAAGCAATGTCAGACCCAAAGACTTGACACATTTTTCTCTACGTATTTCGACGCGTTGAATCTCAATCTGAAGCTAGAATTGCACCCCACCCTTCATTTTTTTATTTCGCAAAACAAGCAAACAAATCTCGTGAGACTGTGTTTTTTGTTTTCGGGGGTTGATGTAAGACCCAAATACTTCACGCAGTATGTTCCTTTACGTATGTCGACGCACTGAATCCGAATCTGAAGACAGAATTGTGCCACCACACTCTGGTTCCGTAAGTCGTTTAGTCATACATGCAGATTAATAGCTCCATCATTGGTGTTGCTCCATCCATGTTGGCATTATGGCAACATACAGTTCACACCCTCAATACACACTGTCGTCAGAGTTGGGATCAAATTCGATGCAGCATGACTGCATGATAGATTGCCAGGCGTTGTAAGTCGCCGCCAAAATCCGGAAGAATGGCGGGCTCCGATATCCCTTCGAGTTCGATTTCGAGTTGGGCCATGTGCAGTGGCTCAAAATTACAGTCAATTATTGTATGATAAGCCGTTTCAAAATTCCACACTTTGTAAATAACTATAATTGACTGAGAAATACTTCCTTTCGATACTGGTCGGTATTCTGATTATATATCTGCCCCTAATGCACAATTAGCGATAGGAGTCTTCACTTTCGTAGTTGAAATGAAGATCGATAGAGTCGAGCGGGAAACGGCTTTGACAGTGTAAGAACAGAGGCAGAGGTGAAGTGCACCCTTTGGAGTCACACTATTGTAGGTATTGTTGACACAGTCACGGCCATATTAAATGTTGCGGGGTATAAGCATTAGAAAAAAATGAATTAATAATATTGAAATTTTGTTAAAAAAATAATGTGAAAATAAACTATAAATACTTCCATTTAGAAAAATAACAATATGCTGTACATATTTATGTGGTATATTAAATTTTAAAAAAAATGGGTACTACCCTTGCAGCTTGTGTTGCTTGCCTTGAACACCTGCTTAGTAAGCTTATGTATTTTTCACTCCTCGTGATGGATCTCCTACAAGGACATCCTCATGCATTGATTGCCGTTACCTCTCACCATCACTTCTGATATCTTCCGCTATGCATGTCCTTCATTTATGTAGAATTGCTCGGTTTCCCAGCTATTCCTTCAGACACTTCTGTGCTGCACTCTTTACCGCTACCCAGTTCACCTTCTATTTCTTATTCTTTTACATTTAAGGAATTTATCAGAGTTAAAGTTATTTATTTTAATAATATGTCAATACATCGGCATCACGGGCACAAATGTGACTGCAAGTAATATAATCTCTTTTGTTTCATTAACAACTAAAATATATTTTATTATAAATATCTTTTATTTTTAAAAAATTCAAAAACAAACACGTAGGGAAACAAATACTTGGTTGTCTTTTCTGAAGGAGTGTTTGCAAATTAAGGTAGAAAAATGGGTTTTTAGTAAATGGAAAGTAAAATGCAAGGATGCTGGTAATTGATTATTACTCGCAGGAATTTTGATATTAAGGCATATCTTCTTCATTCTCTGGCAGTCCTTAGCAATTTCTTTGTTTAAACACGCGGATTGGTGCCATGATTCGTTAAAGCAGTTCTCTAGAAAAAAATCGTATGCTACTCCTAAATCATTCTATCATTCCCTACCTTGGCTTCTGCCTTCTCCTGTTTTTCTCGTCTCTCCCCACCAACCCCTCCGTCACTCACCAGCGCCACTTTCACCGCCAACTCAACGCCCGGGCGTCTTCGTCTCTCGGCTGTCACCTCAGCCATCGCGCCTCCCAGCGTTCCGACACAGCCCCGCCCGCCCCCTCTTCCCCTCGACACTCAGCGGCGTGGGGGCGAGGGAGGGGGTCGAGTGGTGAGCGCGTGGGAGCGACACGGCGCACAGTGGGTCAAAACTACACCAAGGTTTTCCACAAACAAGAAGCTAGAATTTTTCCTCGGCCCGGTAATTACAGTATGAATGTGATTGGTTGATTCCGGGTGGGTCATCTGCTATGTCTATTAGTCCCGTAAGTGTAATGCATGTTTTTCCGTCGGGTGCTAGCAGTCATCTTCCTTCGCTGAATGGAATATGTTGGAGATCCGGCGCCGACCTACTTGGGCTTAGAAATTTTCCCCTAACCAGGTATCTCCCACTAGCGAGATATCGCCCTGGCCGAGGCAAGCTCTAAACTCCCTAGTGGTTTCCGGGCATGTGTGGTAGGGTAGGGCAGGATAGTGTGTGTGTGTGTGTGTGTGTGTGTAAGGGGGTGACGATAGGACAATGACGCGGAAGGAAAGATCGCGCGCAGACCGTACCGTTTGTTAAGGTACTTCTCCCGTATTCTCCTGTTATTAATCGGAGAAAAAGCACTGCAAACTACCGATCGGAACAGCCGGCCGCTGGAATTCTCCTCCAGGCGGAGTCTGAATTCAACCTAGCTAGATAGAGTCAAAATCCTGCCACCGAAGGAACTCTCACTCTAGAATCTCCCTATCGGAATAACTGAAGTGACATGTGCGGGAGTAGTACATCTGGTTTGCTCGGGAAGGACGTCTGCTGCTATGCAATCTAGGCGCTTCCCAACTCCTAACCGGTCGAAGGACCACGGGTGACCTACGTCAGTCGGGAAGTAAGTATTACTCTTTAACATACTTCAAAGACCTTTAAAAGCAAGTAATTACTTTATATATTTATCGGGATTTTTTAATTCTAACTTTTTACATTAGGTTATGACTAGGGCTGTGATTTAAATGCATTTCCATATTTTTTCTGTTAACTAAAGCATCCCGTTTCAATAAATAGTACACGTTTTGAGGCATTTAGATTCAATTTAAGCTATTATTATTTATTTCACCATAATTATATATTTTTTCATATTTGGGCCGAATTTGCATATTTTTGTTGCATATTCAACCCTCATCCGCGAAAAGAAGTCCAAAGTTACAGTTCCGTTCGCGTGAAAGCGGCTCTCGCCATTTGCTATGGTACATCTTGTAACCTCCTCTGAAGCAATGGCTTCTGAGGATTTGTTTACGTTGTCATGGCCACGGAGCACCACTGCCGCTCACCTGACTCGTACGAAGTCGCTTGAGAAGCACGCAAAGACCGGTCATCGGCAGTATCAGTGGAAATGAAATGTGCATCCGCTGAGCGCCTACGCGTGCCCACACACGACGCAAACATCGTGTGGTGTTAAGGCTAAACGTCCCGACACTAGTACAATTTGTAGCCACCACTTGGCAGCACCAAAATAAGTAAAATTCACTTTACCGATAACGTCTGAACCAATGGTCCGATTTTCGATCTGTAAACGGCATTTGACACCTTTTTAAAATACAATTTACGCAACCTTTTTCAAAAATCTAACAAAAACGTGAATTTGAAATTAGTTCTTAAACTTTCGAGAACAAATTTAACAATGTGACCTTATAGCGCGATGGCGACATGCTTCCTGAATCCAACGTCGTAACAATCTTGCAAATCGGACGAATAGGAGCGTTGTAAAGTGAAATTTACGAAAACACCTCGCCCCCCCCTTATTTCCTCTTCTGCGCGGTTGCGTCACCCACCCTCCCGTTGTGGGCCCTCTGTCAGCGCGGTGGCACGGCCAGGCCCAGCGGTTTAAGCGGTGCTACGTCTAAGATTAATTTTTAGCTCTGCAAATAATTCAGCAATTAAAAAATAACAGTATCCTTTTTCAGCTTTATGGGTTCTGGCCTGAGATAACGCAGTTATGCTCGTATTAACAAATAACAGAGTTGACACCCTTATGTTCATCTTTTCTCCTCTACTCCAAGGATGGATTCATGACCTGTTCTGACTTCTACCAATTTCATTTCTATAACGATCTACCTCCGTGTCTTCTACCTCGCGTTCTACACATAAACGCTTGCTTTAGAATGCGTGTCTGTCCCATGTATAGAAGTCATTCCTCCCTTCACTCCCTGAAGTCAGAAAGTGTATCAAAATGAAAAAGAAAATCAGAAAAAGAGAACCAAAAGAAAATCAGTCTGTGTATTTCGCCATTGATTGCTTGAACAATTAATTTTCATCTTATTTCGCGTCGCGCTTCTGGACTGTAGTCCTATGGCGAGAGAGACAACTCGCATAGTCGATGCTTGCGTGCACAACCGCATGGGTGGACAAATGAGCATCAGCACGAAAATTTCATTCGTAATCGAATTCCGACAAGCGATTTTCGCCGCTAACTTACATACTGCTAGTTCACGTGACAGTGCCTCCCGCGCTGGGGAATGGCTGGTCGGCAAACACATTCGTTAACTTTTTTTGGCCGTGTACAACGAATTCCGCTGGCTAGGTGCATTTCGAGAGCTGCGCCCAGACTCACACCCGCTCGCGGGCACTTGAACCGCAACACCTGCACTTGGCTCGAACTTCCCAACCGTTTGTTCCGTGTACATACCGTGTCATTATATAACTATTCAATTATAATTGAACTAAAAATATAGAAATATTTTGTTTCTCTACGAAAATCTCAATGTGTGTTTGTGTGAGAGAGTGTGTGTGTTATTTGCCTGTAATAGATCGAAAATGAAAACTATAATAATTATTTACGAAATGTGTAACGTAATTTCATCCATTACTTTACGAGATCAAATCGTACAAAGAGAAATTTCAAAAATGTAGGAAGATAAACCATGGAACTCAACAATTTACCGATGACGCAGCAATCCGTGATTATCCCTTCTCCATAGGGCTCGAGCAAGCAGTATATTTTCTGGAACATTTGGATTTTCATCTAGATCTACCTCTGTTAAACAGGTTACATTATTTTAAAAATATTTCAAATGACCAACTGGCCACATGTCATACTTCTCAAGAAGTGCGTATAATGTTTTTCCGTAAATGCCATCACTTTGGTCTTTGTATTTGAAATGTTTAAATAATATTCTTTGTGATTTTAATAAAATTAATAAACAGACTTTGTAAATTGTCTTATCTTTTAGGATCAAAATTATATTTGAATGAAAGTTCATAAATATCACGCAATCACGTTTCGGTCGTTTAGGAATGTCCCGCACATTTTTCCACCATGTTATCTTCAGATGCAAAAAGACGAACAACAGTGAGAACTGTTGGGTTGCTATAAATAATCTAGTGACTACATGATATAGTTACAATAGGGTAAAGTGATTGAGAAACGAAATAAAGAAAGTTTATAATTCTATCTAAAGATAAAAAACAATTCGTGCATACACAAAGAGAGTGACAGACTGACTGACAGACGGATGGAGTGACTGACGGACGGGCTCACTGATGGACGGTTGGGTTGAGGGATGGACGGACTGACGGATGGACGGACGGACTGACAGACTAATGGACTGACAGACTAATGGACTGACAGACTAATGGACTGACAGACT
>BOPP01000125.1:2578457-2614354 GCA_017312745.1 Gryllus bimaculatus | reverse complement strand
CCGTCCTCCCGCTGATCCCCCGGCCCCCGGCCGGCCCCCGCCGCACTCACCGCCGCCGCCTCCTCGATCCCGGCCCCGCGCCTCGCCGCGCCTCCTCCGCACGGCCGGCCCCACGCCCTCCTCCGCCCCGGCCGCCGCCCCCAGCTCCTCCGCCCAGCCCCGTCCCGTCCGTTCCCTGTCCGCCTCCTCTGCACCAGCGCCGCCCCCGCGTCCTCGCTCGTCTCCCTCTGCAGTACCTAGCTCCCGGAGACGTCGGGTGTGGCTGATGTAGGGGGTAGCAGAGGCGCCGGAGGGGCGTGGGCGGCGGACGAGAGGGCGGGAGGGCAGCAGAAGCGGTTAGTGACGGGCGGCGGTAGCGAAGCGTTAGCAGCGCGGTAACGCGTTTACGGCCGGCCCCGCGCGCCGCTAACAAGCCACGAGCGCAGCGCGCGCCGGGAGGGCGGCTGACGAGCGAGCTCTGCGCGTGGGCGGCGGCGCGACGAGACACGACGCAGAGCCAGTGCAGACGGCAACGGAGGACGAGAGGACTACTAGAGCAGGCGCCTTCAACACACCTGTCCAGAGGAAACCGTGCAAAGCGACTGCCCAAAGGCCTTCAAAACTTTTCAGGTTCAAAATTTTTACGTGATTTGTATCTGTTTCCAAGCCCTCTCTCCCCCTCTCTCTCCCACCCTTCCTCTCTCCCATCTCTCTCCCTCTGTTTGCCCCTATTCGCTCTGTTCCTTCTCCCCTATCTCTTCCCTACCCTACTCTCTCTCCAAACAAACCAAATTCACATCGCATCTTTCTAGAAGAGGAATTTTTATTGAATTAAAAATGTTTAACTATTGAAAAAATACGGGATTTTGCTCTATTATTAATATTCTAAGGCCAAGAAAGAGAATGAAATTCATTTTTTAAATCATGCTCTTGAGCAAGGAGGGCGTCGTTGTCATATCGGAGAGTTACACGTTTTATAAATCGCGAGAATAATTTTCGTTTAATTATAAATAGTTTGATATTTGAGATTCAATTAATCAAAACAAGCTTTAATATAATTGCGAAGATATTTAAATTATAAAATTTAAACAATAAGTAAATATTTCGAGAGGTATAACTATAATTCAGTTTTCATATCAAAGGAAGTAATAGGGGGAGAGGCGGTTGTACAAGAAACTATTTATTTGCAAGCGTGTACTCCATGATTTTGGTGAGAATTTTATCCGAATAAGGATCGAAACATATGAAATGGAAGTTGAAGCATGCAGAACATTTCAAACAATACGCGCTTTAACTTCATATTTGAAACGAGTACACACCAGTAATAGATTTAATATTCTTAAGAGACATGTAAATATTATGTTAACACTGATTTTGATGAAGTATAAGGTATTGTTTTGGGTTCGATTTATTTCTTCTGCACATTTATGATTATATTAAAGTATTGGAAAATTCACAACTAATTTGCGATTATAGCAGAAATGCCATACATATTTTTGTGATTTATTTTTTGAAGCCAATGAGTAAATTTGTGTAGTGTATTAATGGTTAGCGTTCTATGACTTGCAAATTAATACCAAGGATGTTTAATTTATAATAACAATGTATCAAATATCAACTATATGTTCAATTTTTATATTTGGTACTGCTTTTAATTAGGTAGAAATTATTTTTATTGCAAATTTCCGTTAGCGATTTACAATAGTGACTCGGAAACATGGCTACGGCAAATGGAATAAGTCGCAGGCATTAGTTTTGGTGTGTCTTCGTAACCAATGATATCTCAACCTATGTACAGACACGTATCCGCACGGTATCTTTCCTTAAATAATACCAATGGTGTGTTAATACACAAATTATGTATTTGTTTCACAGTCCTATCACCGGAAAGAAAGAACTAAACTACATACGACATACTATACTGCACTAGCAGCACGTCCAGCAGCTTCGAGTCAAAAAATACCCCACATTGTAGACTCAATTTCATTAAGAGTACCAGGCCCAAAATTTTTCGAGAGAAATATTTTCTTGAAAAGATGAGGTTTGAAAGAAAGTCACTTCCGTGCATAAAATTCATGAAGCTGTCTCGTTTTTTTCCTGTTACTGGTGAAACTGATGTGTAACAGACTGTGAGGTAAGCATCACGAGTAATACACTAGAGTATCAACTGTAATAATATGAATTTTTTGTGTGTTCTATGAAATAATTCTACGAAATGTCTTTTAAACTGCAGTTTAGATCAGAAAGATAACCTTGATCCACCTCGGCAAAAAACGTTGAACGACTTTAGAAGAAAATTAACAAAACTCTAGGAATGCCCAAAATATAAATTTTAGCTTATCAAGCCATGTGTAGAATAATAATAACCAAGATCGTAACCAAGAATGCAGAGAATCATCTTGAATACAAGAGTTTGAAAATAGAGATCAGCGGCATGTGGTGCAAAAACTCGCAGGTCGTCTCGAAGTTATGGGAGTCGTGAGATTTATTCCGCAAACTTTGTGTGATAACTTCGCTAAAACCCTTTGCCATTCAAAAGATTGAAAAGTGCAAGACAGTGCTTTATTAGAATCATCCCACATTTTGCGTAAAGTATTGTAAAGGCATCGATAGTCCGTTAAACTGCTCTTTAGAAAGTTGGTAGAAACCAAGAATATTTTATGAACAACCGACTATCTACATCTTTAGTCGTTAATAATAATAATAATAATAATAATAATAATAATAATAATAATAATAATAATAATAATAATAATGTCCGAAACTGACGCTTCAAGCACTAGAGTGTCTTCACTTGAATGCCAGGATTGCATACCATATGCAGAAAGCAGTCATCTTGAATACATGACGTAGTAGTGTTAGAAGCCAACTTAATCTTCCAAAAAGGAACCGTACATCTGGTCATGTGAATGTCTCCTGTTTGGTTAGCTGGGAATGGTTGACATTCCGACAGTAAACACAGAAGAAAATAATAATAATTATTAATTAATTAAGATTACTAGTTATTATTATTATAATTGCTCCTAAAGATCACTTCGAATGCATCCTACTTTCATTAGAGATGACGGGAGTAGTTAATTAACAATAATTATCGCGCATTCAACTCCATATCCTATAATTTTAGCTTTCAAAATTCCTAATACACTTGAAATAAGTAGTACTTTCTTAAGCTGTAACAACAGATGCATAAAATTAAAAGTAGCACAGTCTCAAGACAACTCCCAATAATTTTTTTTAAAATTCCCTTTCATTTCTCTTCTCATTTTCAACCCGCAGCTGCTGCATTCCCTTCTTCGCACAAGCGGCCCTTGGCCTCTGGAGGGAGGAGCCCGGATAAACCCCTTCGTAGCCTTATTAAGGCGGCGGCCCCACCCCGTCGTTTCTTGTAGTGTTTGTGTTCGCAGTGGAAGTCTCGAGTCGTTCGCGACGACCGGCGTCTGTGTGCTGATAAGAAAATATTCGAAGCATATTTCCGAGAACTCCGCTTCCCAGCCGGCGTTCAAGAGATTTGCCAAGTTATCGTGGGGGGATTCAAAGCAACGGCAAAAACGAAAGAAACGAACTGGAAACTCTGTTCTTGAGACCAGATAATGAGGAGTCGAATTGTCAACGTCTACCCAATTATAGGTTATCATCCCTGTATATAAAAATAGACTACATAAAAAATATGAAAGTTAAATGAAGAAAATAAATTATAGATTTAGGGATCTTGACGATAAGTCGTTTCCTAACACAATGATACAAGAATATGAGCCCCGATGTTGAATTCTGAACTTCGTATTCATGCCAGAGACAAGAATTAAGTACTTAATTCTGAAGTTCATTATCGGACATTTTCTTTAGAAAATACCCAAATTATCGTAAGAAACGATCAGTTTATTTTAACAATCAGCTTGAAGGCAACGAAGGAATTTTCGCCTTTAAAATTCCGCATCTTGCACAGCTTTGGAACTCTCGAACTCGGATATACGTATCCGGCACGCATAAAGTAAGTAAATAAGCACATAAATTAATTTGCGTGTAATGAAGATCCTGTGAAGATCTGACAACCACAGAGGGAAGACGGGAGGTAGAACCGAGAGGCTGGGTGGCGAGGAGGTGCAAAGGCGCGGTTTATTCCATGGGCGCCACTTTATTCCACGTTGCTAACGCCCGGCCGCCTTGCTTTTCCCAGCGCCCTCACTGCCACCGGCCCCGCAGGTCCCGCAGGTTTCGCCGCCCTCACTGATTCTGCTTGGCCACCAGCCTCGTCGCCCCCTTCGCCGTTCCAGCCTACACAGCCCTTGCCGCCGCGTTCGCTGCTCCGAATGTTTTCGCCTACCTCTGAGTCCTCCCACCACTCCCTCCTTCTACGACGCCGCTATCACCCTTGTCTCCGCCTCCTTCACCCTCCCCGTTACCGCCACCAGCCCCCCTCGTCGCCTCCCTTCGCTGCAACCCACGACGTCGCCATCCCCCTCGCCGAAACCTCCGTAGCCGCCACCCCCGTTGCCGCCATCCCCTTACCATCTTCATCATAACCACTATCATCTCCGTCGTCGTCGTCGTCGCCGCCGCCGCCGCCGCCGTCACCGTCACCACTTCCACTGCCAACACCCTTTACCTCCATCAGACACTTACTCCCGCCCTCTCCCCCGTTGCATAGAGGGGTTCACCCATGTTGCCATCGACCCCATCACCCGTCGCCTTCGCTCCAACTCCCTCTGCTGCGTTTGCCGCCGTCTTGCCACAATTGGTCTCTCCCTTCCGTCCCATCACCGACGTACCCGCCACACGCCGTCATCTCCACTGCCACTCCAGTGCCTCACCTCCAGTGCCTTACCTCCAGTGCCTACATCGCCTTACTGCTACTGATACCTCGCCATCACCGCCAACCCCATCGCTACCACATTTTCCGTTGCCCTCACCCCTAATCGTCAATCCCGGCCCTCGTTGCCTCCACGGCTTCACCTCCGCCCACGCCGCCCCCCAACTGCCTAGTCTCTCCCGCAACTGCTCTCTCAGCGCTGGCCCATCCACCATCGTACTCGTTGCTGTAGCCGCCGACACTCCTGCAGCATCCGTTGCCTAACCCACCCCTGCGGTCACCACCACCCCCGCCACAGCTTCCGCTGCCGACAAGGCTTTTTGCCACTAGACGATCATTCCCGTCCTCTCCACCGTGGCAGCGACAGTTTTACCCCCACCGCCTGACGGCTTCATCGTTACTCCCTCTGCTGTTCCCGTCGCCGTCTTACCACACCTAGCCTCTCATCGCTGTACCCTCTACCGCCGTACCCATCACTTACCGCCTACCTCCCGCCAGCCCTGTCGCCTCCATCGCCACCGCCGCCGCTCCCGCTGCCGCCGTCATCCCCTCCGTCGCCCCTACCCCTAATCGGCAAATCCCGCCTATCCATGCATTCCGACTGCCCCCGCTGCCATTTTATCGCTACTATCTCTCACTGCAGTCTCACCTCTAGCGTCGTACCAATCACTCGTCGCGTACCTCGCCGCCAACCCTGTCACCTCCACAGCCACTTGTTCGTCACCGCCACCCCCACTCCATCGCCCCGCCCCTTTCCGTCACTAGACACTCATCCTCACCCTCTACACCTCTGCACCCACAGCTTCACCGCTTCCCCTCCCTCTACCCTATCGCTACCCCTTCCTCCGCCCCCGCCGCAGTCTTAATGCAAATGGTCTCTCTCCGCTGCCCACTCCACCGTCGGAACAGACGCCTACCACTACATCCGCCGCCATTTCTGCCGTCTCCTCGCCTCTATCGCCGGCCGCCGATACCGCGATCGCCGTTGCCGCCCCCTCCCCACCCCCTCCGCGCTACGGCAGCCGCGCGCCTCTATTGGGCGCCGTTACGCCTCGGCGAAACAGCCGCCTGATAGTATCACCTGTTCGCTCCGCACAAAAAGCAAATTACATTTTCATAAAAGTGCCTCCTTTCAAAATGAGAAACAGTGTAATTAGAAGAAAATATTGTTACAGTAAAAGGATGAGCGAGGCTAAAGCCACTGAAAAGGACTGCAGAGCGGGAGATGTATCGAACAGACGGCGGAAAGAATGAATGGGTTTGCCTTTTAATGGGGACACAAAGCTCTTTGACATTGCGGTTATTGAATATGATATGCTCTTATTTTTGCTTGTGAGTTGTCGAAAGTCGAAAAATCAATCCGTAATCTTGTTGTAAAATGTGTTAAGAAAAGTAATCTAATGGACATAATTTAAATCTATTTTAGAAACCTTTTATTTCAAAACCGATAATTTCTGATTATTGCCCTCTGGATGTTGGATATTCAAATATAATATCACTCTATTGTTTATGTATAAATATCGGTTAAGAAATGGGAAGTAGTTGCCATTTAATCAATCTGCAATTAGATTCAACGATTTGAATGAGCTCCAGCAAAAAAAGAAATTAACAGATAACTGTAAATGCATTCCTAATATAAAGAGTTTTTAAATTCTTTAAAAAGTTTGAATACATTTCCTTCAGTAGGAGATATTATTTACTTCACAAAATTCTTAAATGATATTAAAATAACTTAGGAACGTATTTCTCTATTGGAAAAAGTAAAGCTGTTCTGCACAAAACCGAAACAAAATCACTTCATATTATCTTTCTTTTATCACACTGGCGTAAAATCTCAAAACAGTGATTTGGCGAGGAAGGTTTTTCCAATTAAGGCAACGATGTGAAGAGTTTGCGAGAGGAAACCACGAACGTTCATTAAAAGCGTGAAAAGTTTTGAAGTGTGAAACCTTGATGTAGTAATGCTAATTAAATTTTTATTGGTGGCTGCTGGGATTTTCCCAGCACCAGTTGGGACACACGAACAAAAAAAATGGAGAAAAATTCAACGTAATATTTATGATCGGACAAAAAGCTGGATGGAGAATTCGTGAATAGGGGAAACAATTCTTTTTAGACAGTATTTCGTCATTCTCCAATGTATAATATCAAATGCACACTTTTGTTTTTCAACTGAATGTTATAACGAAAATAATCTCCAAGTTTATTATAACTATACTCATTGACGTGTTCTTTGTGACGAAGAAATAAAGTATCATCAGATTCCGATTGGTTAGAAACAGTGTTTGACGAAGTATTTTCTTTGGCATTGCATTGCCCAAAAAGGAGATAGGATTTTTTTAAAAAAAATAAAAAATACTTCAACAATGCAATTCATTTATCTTTTATTCTACTTTTTTAAATTCCAATTGAAATTGTCACGTCATTTTGGCATGGACATCGACATTATTTTGAAACAAATGTCTTATTTATTACACAATACAATAAATAATATTTATCGTCGTTTGTATTATTGTTTGACGTTACAAGTTAGGCACTTTTAAAAGTAGTGTTTTAGGTGACAAAAGAAATAGTGTTCGAGTCGTGCCACGGAGTGCACACTAGAGTACTTAAATTACATTTGCCATGTACGAGTTTGCGACGCCATTAATTTGTTTGCTGCATTATTGCCGAAAGAACCAGTGAAAGTAATAAAAAATGTGTATTATATTCAGGTGATTAGCGAAACTTGTAACACTAATATTTAACCTTCTGTATCAAATAAAGCATAATTTTTATTTTTTAAGAAAATGTCTATTTCACTTTTTTATATATTGTGCAACGTACAATACAAAGAAGAGAGAAAGAGAGATAGAGAGCGGGAGAAAGAAGGAGAAAAATAGAAGAAGAGAAAAGATTGAAAGAGTGAGAAAGCAAGGGACAAAAGAGAAAGTGTGATAGAGAAAGAGAAAAGATTGAAAGAGTGAGAAAGCAAGGGACAAAAGAGAACGTGTGATAGAGAAAGAGAGAAAAAGAGGAAGAGATCTTTTCAGAAGATTTTTTTCCCGTAATTTTGCTATTATTTTTCCTTTTGAATAAATTCATTGGTTTTTTCACTTAAGAGCATTAATTCTTTTCGTTTCTAGACATTTTAAACTAGTTGTAAGAATTTTAGAACTTATGAGCGTGCTTTAATTTTTTAATGTGATGATTTATAAGCTCATTTCCCATCTACATTTATTTATTTTATGTGTGCGTTATGCGTTTTATTTTGCTAATTTTATGTTGCTGTTTATATTGAATTTTCTGTTTACACGTTTTTATCGATAAATTCCACAAATATCATTTTATTCTAGAAAATTACGAAAACATGGATTTAGGGAAATATCTCATTAAAGTTGCTGTAAATATTTTTCTCTTTTTATGCGAAGGCATTATATTACAATCAACGAAACATAGCAAAATAAAACGGTTGGGAAAACCATTTTCTCCGAATAATCGGAATCTCCAGGAATAGCATGTTTGCCATTATTTTAGGTATTTTATGCACCCAAAATGCCATTCCATGAGAAGCAGTGCTGATGGATGAAATCTAATACCATTATCGTAATCTAATATCTTAAAATATCGCAAACATTTGATTGCTAGCACACTGGCGTAATTTCATTTAATTTTGGTTTCATATTAACTTTATCAACGTCAGCTATACTGGCTGTACTCAGTTGATGCGAAATATGTTAAGAGTAATAGAGTAATTTATAATGTTCTGCTGAACTGACATATTCTATGGAGATGTAAGCTTTTTCAAAATATTTTATCTTAAAATGGATAATTTATGATTATTTCTCTTTAAATATTTGATATTCTTTAATTTCAAAATTTTCGTGAATGCGCAGTGATTACGAATCAATAAAGAAAATATAATATATACTATTCATATAAAGGTTTGAAATGAGCCCGAACACAACAAAGAAATATGCACGTAATTGTTAATAGATTCCAAACTTAACGCGTGTTAAAAATCTTTAATCTTGAAGTATTTCTTTAGTAGTGAACTATTTTATGTTCAAAACATTTTTAATGTTTAAAAACTTTATGAATTTATTTTTTTAATTGAATAAAATAACTATTGTGATGTCGTGGGAATTAACTACAATCACACACACGAGCTCAACTATTATATAGGTATATTTACAACAATTATTATTTACAAGTAATACTTTTAAAATGTTTATGTACACCTCTGATAGACGTTTTTCGGACTGCAGGAGCGATCCCTAACTTGTTGCAATAATTGCCAGACTCGTGGCTCTTTCCACTATGTCTATGCACACAGCGTACGAATACTACCCCGTGTCCACTGACACGATGTTCCACCGCAGCTTCCCAACATCCAGGTCGCCCCACGAACATCGCACACCTACGCACCGTCCTGGGTGCACACTTCTGTGCATCTGCACGAGGTTTCCACCCGAGTCGAGCCCCTGCCCCCCAGGTCGCCCCTTGAGTTATAATACTCTCAGACCACGCCGGCGGTCATCTTGCGTTCGCGTGGCGACCAATATCACGTGATCCCGCGCTGCTAGCCTTCGAATCGCGAATCTCCTCGAATTTCTGAAGCTCCGAAATACCTGCAGGAATGTTTCCACTCCAGTGCTTCGGCCTTTTCCAGCTCCTGTCTTGCTTGCGGACCATTTTTTCTCTAATGCCAAGAACCTAATCCATCAGCCTGGCGCAGACTTCCTACGTGGTGCGAGGTCGTTTCGCAGTACGTTAACATTTCTGTGCATCTGCACGAGGTTTCCACCCGAGTCGAAGCCCCTGCCCCCAAGGTCGCCCCTTGAGTTATATACTCTGCAACCACGCGGCGTCATCTTGCGTTCGCGTGGCGACCATATCACGTGATCTCCCGCGCTGCTACCTCGAATCGCGGATCTCCTCGAATTTCTGGAAGCTCCGCGAAATACCTCAGGAATGTTTCACTCCTGTAGCTTCGTCCTTTCCAGCTGTTGCTTGCAACACCTAATGCCCAAGACCTTAATCACAGTCCTGGCGCCAGACTTCCTACGTGGTGCGAGAAAGTCCGTTCGCAGTACGTTGATACTATGTAGTGCTTGAGCTGTCACCGCGGAAGAGCATACTACTTGTAGGGAGCATAGTCGGCCACCTGCGGAGAGAGGGAGCAGCGGCACATCAGCGGTCCCAACAGCAAGTTATTTTTTTAAATTTATTTTTGTTTGGCCTGTGGCCCTCTGCAGCCGTGAACGACTGATACAATAATTGATTTTTTTATACAGCAAGTTTACAAGATGTATTTTTTATCGTGGTTATTTCATTTTAAAAGTACTTTATATTACACGGAGCGACTAGTCGTTTCCAGTCTGCTGAAGGAGAGTCAAAAATTCTCTCAGTATTTTTTTAAATCGTTTGCGATGGGGATTCTGTTTACCTAGTTTGAAATGGGTAGCTGAAGGTATTCGAGAAATTTTGTTGTAGAATTTTGAGGATAGATGGGAGAAATGCACAGTGATAGGAGTGATACGGAGTTTTTGATGGAGTTGAGAGTTAGGGAGTAACTAGGGTGCTTTTGTGATTATTCTTAGGAATTTATTTTAGAAAGTTTGGATTTTGCGAATATTGGTTTTGGATGTTGCGGCCCAGACTGGAGATGCATAACATAATATAGGTCGAATCGTTGTTTGAAAGAGATGAATGGATGTGTAATTCAAGTGGGGATGATTTCTCATGTTTCTCAAGTAAGAGACGAAACTAATGTGTTCTTCTACTGGCTAATGTAATTCTGTGCATGATATTGGATCTCCATGTGAGACGTCTGTCAAATAATACTCCTTGGTGTTTTGCCGTAGCGTTCGCGGGATTCCATGCAATGTTATGGTTTTGATAGACGAGTGTGGGCGGATATAGGGGTCTTTGACGAGTGAATAATTCTCCCTATCCTCCTCTCGCTCTCAACCTGCGGTAGAACGACTCGTGACATCAATTGATGTTCCTGCAGTGTCTGTGACTGGGAGGTCGTAGTCTTCGAATCTCGACGGTGTGGGCTACCGAGGCCGATTTCAGCCTCTGTCTAGAATATAATTCTGGTGATCGGTAGTTTGCCGAGGTTTCTTAGATCAACATCAGACGAATGCCCTAACAAACAGGCCATGGAAAACGCTCGATCTTTCCTTCATCTTCCTTGTCATATCCTCATCCTTTGCCTACGTACTTACACGCACTATACTACCACAAATGTCAAAATAAAAGAGCTTGCCACGGATGTGGCAGTGCTTGCTGGTGAGGAAACATACCTGGATACGGAAAGTCTCGCAAACGGACGGGAGCTCGGCGTCGGATCTTGCCAGCCAGCGGGGAAACGTCACCGCTACTTCCCGCGATAAAAACATGTTTACGGGACTAATGACCTTAGCAACTGACGCATCAGGAATCATCAATCAATCAATCTACCAATCAAGCTACCGCCATTCCAACACGTTTAAATCTACTACACAATGTATTGCAATTGCTGAAAACTTTGATATTGCTATTGTTGAACTTTAAACACATATGAATTTAAAATTGTACTACTATATTTAAAAGATGGTCAGAGAATAGGAAGAAGGACTCAAATAATCAGAGTGAATCGGTTTTATTTATTTCATAAGAAAGTACTCTATTTTTACTACTAAGCACATCATGAAGATAGTTCATCAGGTATCCTGTACGTGGAGTGAAAATCTTTCCGTTTTGCTGCGAAATTATCGGTTCCGCTAGGAATAATTCACTTCTCCACATACGAAAATTATGAGATTGTTACTTTTGTTGCTCAGCGACATGTTCGATACTTCTTTCTATCAAGATTTAATGAAAGACATAGTTACGGCAATTATATTTCTGTTTCCAACGACGGATCTTTTATTCAAATGCATCGATATCTGGCACTCGACTGCATCTACTGCCTTTTAAATTCAAGGCAGAAATGGAGAAAGAAAAATAGTCTCTCCTCATTCTTTTTTCTTTTATAGAGGTATAAAGTTCTGAACCTGGCAACATGAATTTTATCAGCGCCCAAGAAAGTCTTCATATTAAAGAATGTATTTCTTTGCTTACTTTAGTTGATAGCAGTGAATTCTCATATTTAGAGCTTAGTGGTGTATTGTATGTAATGTCTGATTACTAATATGCAACAAAATTTTGAAGGATAAACTTTACTGTCTATTTTTCACTATAATTCATTCAGGAACTATTGTTCAATGTTGATTCATACATCATTGCTGACAAAAAGATATCTAAATTTATCTTATGGTTAGGACCATCACATTCGTTTAAGTTTTATGAAGGCAAAGCAGATATAAAATTTATCGTCAGATGACGGCAGCGTAAGAAAATAATCGAAAAAATTGGTCAGTTAAATGAAGTTAATGATGAAGACAAAGAAGATAATTTCTAAGGAACATTATTTTGAAGATTATTTAATGTTGAATAGTCCAACAGCGCGTCAGACTGGTTTTAAAACTACTCTTTATGAACCGTGAAAAGAACGGAAGAACCCAAATACTTTTTGTGACCGTATAAAAATATGAAGAGGGGAGGGGACGAGAACGGACGAAAATCATTAATAATCCGAAAGAAACGATAAAGCACTGCGAACTTGCCTGACACATTACGGCCAGTACGAAAAAGTGCGGAGCGAGGAAGTAAAAAATCACACTTTACTTCGAAATATTTTCTATTTAAATGTTCATAAACATATAAAACAACATTCAAACTTTTCATTTGAGTTAGTGGAATTAGTCGAATAGTTAAAACGATCCTACGGCCTACAAAATATTCATTAATATTTATGAGTGTGTATATTATTGTGAGTAATAATGAAAACCGCGAATAAATAAATGGTTGACTTGATTTTATAAATATATATTTATTTTAATATGAAGCATTAGAATTTGATACAATATCAACTGAGTTAAATAAACAAAAGTTGTTAAGCAATGTTTTCAATGCCATTTTAGACATCTATATTCTAATTAAAATCGGCAGTGTTGCAAGTTATTAAAATAGCATTCCCGTTTATGTTGATTTTTGAATACAAATTCACATTCCTCAATTCATTATTCCAATGTCTTATATTGTAATAGGTACTACATGAGAACAAATAGATGAAGAAATGAAGAAAATTACATTAATAAGCGATCCTTGAACGAGACATTGCCTTTTCTATCAGAAGGCTTTTGATAAAAGTGCCAGCTGAATGTACTACTCGAATTTTTAAAATAAATTAAAACATATGTACTATGTAGTCACCACTAGCATTTTAATACCCATTTCCATCACATATCCACCATAAATCTCCTATAGACAGTGCGCCTCAGGTGGGCATCAATTGATGACTTTGCAGGGCCTTTGACCGTGAGGTTCTAGGGTTCGAATCCCTGCAGTGGATTTTCGATATTAACTATAAAGCCATGTCGAATTCAGGCGCTGTCTCGACGAGAAGTTTAGCGACCGACTACTCTGATTTTTTCTGTCGTTTCTCCAATAAATACCAGGTGACCGCCGGAGCATTTACCCTAACGGAAAACGCCAAGGAAGCGCGCGATCTTTCCGTCCTCTTCTTTGTCATATTCTCACCCCTTACTTTCACACACACACACACACACTGATATTTTCTACACTAACGCACATTTACTGGAGCAAGTCGGGAGCTTAGAACTTGTCCCAGCTGAGGCGGTGGCCAGCTACTGGGATATACCTGGTTCAAGAAAACCACGCAAACCGTCAAAAGGATGCCGGCGGACGGCGTTGAGACTAATGACCTTAGCAGTTGACGCACCTGGGAACACTAATCAATCAATACTATCGCCAAAGTCCACAACGACAGCATCTTCTTCCACGTCGGCGATCACCCCGCATCGATACCCGTCGATCCCATTCTCCTGCCCAACTCTCACCGCCACGCAATTTCGCTGTCGCAATTTCCGCCTCCCCACCCCCCGCTCCTCCTCCGCCCCTCTACATTCTTTCCCCTCTCTCCCCGCCTTCGCCGCTCCAAACGTACCCATCTCATGCCGCTGCGTCCGCCCCCGCTCCGCTCTAGTCACGCCAAGACCTCTTCCCACTCTCCGATCGACCCCGCCTCTCCAGTCGCCCATCAGACCGCCGCCGCTGCCTCCTCCTTCGCCGTTTCTGCCGCTGTCTGCACCCCGCCCCGCCCCGTCACCCGTCCGCTCCTTCGCGGGAACGTGCGCACGTGCGCGCCCGTAACTTCCGCCGCGAACAAAGTTCGAAACCTGCCGTCGAGTTGCGGGGAGACTTCGATCAATGCAATTTGCATCTCACTTCAAACGGCGACGCCGCGAAACGTATACGCGAACGAAGGAGAATTCCGCTGGCCGTTTGGGTGTGTAATTTGGATGTTATGGGTATAATTCGAAACAGAAATTACGCGCAAATTTCGCTGGCTTCGCGTTGTTGGCTCGACGAACACAAGTCACCGGTGACCCGCACTCTGATCGAAAGACTGCGAGCTTCCTTCTGAATGTGAAATGAAGACGCGACATTAAAGCCGTTTTCAAAACCTCGATGTTTTTATTAAAATTCCGATGTTTTAACATCGATGTATTGAAGACGATGTTCTCGAAACCTTGATGTTTCTATTAATATTTCGATGTTTTAACATCGATGTATTGAAGCTGATGTTTTTTCAAAGTAGAGGTTTCGTGCTCGATGTTATTTCCTTTAGTTGATGTTTTGTTCTTGGATGAAAATTTCCCATAATCACAAATGTTGTAAAAGTTAAAATATGAAATAATGATTGATGGTACCACTGTATTTACGTAGTCAAACCACATGAACGCGATTTGCACTATCTTCATCAAGCAGACAATTTCGTCTGAGATGAATCTGATGCCCTGGAATGTTCTTTGAATTTGCTCGTAATGCGCACATGGTGAGGCATTTTCTTCATTCTGTTTTCAGTTACATTTTAGTTGTAAATTAATACACACGGTCACTGCCAAATTAAATTTTATTGCGCACGAATTTAATGTTAGAGTTTACTAAACCAGCTTTAAAAAACTTCGTTGTATAAAAACATCAAATGGATTTGGTCGATGTAGATGTTTTGGCAACACATTTTGAATTCAATTACAATAAAAAGCATATTAGACGTCAAAAACGTGGGAAAAGAGTTAGACTGCTCTGAAACAAGGCAACATTTATAGAGTAATACGAATTTATATATTTCGTGTGTAGCATTGTTGAGACAAAATTTTTCAAAACATTATGGTCAGCTCATGGTTTTAATATTCCATTCAGTTATCTTAAATGAGGGCGCCGAGTGACGTAAATATATGCATCCCGTGCTTCCTGTGAAGTAATTTATTTCCACATTAACCATACAAAACTTAGTGGGAGAACATAAGAGAGACACATGCGGTCACTCATTCTTGATAGCTACTGCGTGAAAATCTAATTGAACTTACTTTTTGCTGACTTTAAACTAATTACTGTCATCTCTCCGCTCTGTTACCTCCATTGTTTCCTGAACATGATTATTTCTAGTTATGAGCAACAGATGGTAGACACTCATGTGGCCTTAAAAGTGGTAATGGGATTATATTTCAATTGAAACAATTTCAATCGGAAAGAGATATACGCGTTGGCCCATGCGTGTTGACTATCGACACGAGGCTTTTTCACTGTCGAATAATAGCTGCGTGTGCAGAGGAAGTTAAGTCACTTAGAATAAATGGGGAAGCAGATAGTAAGATACACGAAGGAAAATGTAATCACATAAAACGATAACAATGGATTTATTGCTTTTTTGATAAAACACACTCTTTTACACGTAAGTGCTTGCTCAGTAGAAAGATAAACGAAATTAAATCAGTTCTGTAATATAACTTACTCAAAAGAGAAACTGCAGGACCTCCACGTTTATGTCCATTGCAGTTTACGTAAATCTTAGCAATTCGTTTTCTCAATTAATTTACCAAAAACGATAGAATTCAATATTTACGAGCTTGAAAAAGCGAAGTTAATGTTTCACCTGCCTTTGGAACATGATTCTTTTTGTGTTAGAAAAGAAATTTAGATTGGAACTTTCTTTGAAACAGGGTGTAAGAAATTTCCTTTTTGGTGAAAAACATACAAGAAAATTCAAATATGGAATTTCAAAGAAGAAAACTCAATTTCCATTTGGTGATTTACGCAGAAAATAACACTGATTGCTTTAACGTATCTAAGTCTGGAAAAATAAAGTATTAAGAAAGTAAGATATAAAAATAGAACAAGATAAACCCTGACATTGTAAACAAAATGGATCTATTAAAAATATTCCTGAATGGTTCGCCTCTGCGATTTTATTATCTTATGCATTCATGGAGGAGAAAAATACATAATCGAAAGAAAAGTGCATTATAACTTTTGACGTAAAATTAGAATAGTGAATAGCCTTAATACTATCATAAACATTTATATACATTTAATGGAAGGAAATTTTACTTACTCATTTTTGTGAATGTATCACAGGTGCGTTATTTATTGACGTAATAGTAGTATATATTTCTCATAGACTGATTGAATGAAATATTTAATATTTTCTGGGTCTAGTAAAATTATCATAGGTAAAACCACGAGTTCTTTGGAAATGTCGATAAATTCTCGACTCGCGAATCGATAAGTGGGATTTCCCCAAACTGGTCTCCCACAAGCGGGGCACCGCTTCAGCCGGGACAAGCTCCAGAACGGTCTCCCAGCATGTATGATAGTATAGTGTGTGTAAGTGAAAGTGTTTTTAAGTAAGGGGTCAGGATATGAGATGAAAAGAGGAAGGAAAGATTGCAGTCTGTCTGTGATACGCCTGTTAGGGTACTGCTTGGGTATTCGCCTGATATTCATAGGATAAACCACTGAAAGCTGGGAAGAGCAGCCAGCCGCGAGAATTCTTCTCCAGACAGTGAGTAAACTCGAGCTAGTTATGTAGTTAGTGTCGAAAATCCTGCCACCGTCGGGATTTGTATCTAGGACTTACCGATCAGTATTTAATAGAGTTTCTTCTCCCATTTATTATGACTAACACTACTTATTTAAGTTTACATAGTCATATTTTTGTACCAGGATTTATTCATTGTGGAATTTCACAATTTTTCTCTTTTTTCATACTCAGCATTAAAAAAAGTATTTTCTTCCACGTATATTAAAATTTATTTTTTGATAAGAGCTATCTAGGGCTGTGGCTGTTTATATTTGGGCCCTTGGGAAACTTCAGTGGATTTCTTGACGTAACTTAGATTGCATTTTTAAGGTTAAAAACTTAGCGCTTACTTATTTTCTGTTTTGCTCTCTTTTATTCTAAATAACAATGAAATTTAGAAATTTATCGATGTAATAGAATTATTTCTATGAATTGTAAAAATTGTTCATATATCTTGAACGTTTAGACGGCAAAATATGTTCTTATTACTGATTCATGAATTCACGGAATAAAACGCAAGGAGTTGTGAAGGTCAGTGGCAGCAACGCGAATTGCGTCACTGACAAAGTGATCTTCGGGTTCGCTGCTCGAGGGAAGCGGGGTTTTGTCACTAGCTGCAATGCGAAGACGAATTCAACCACAGTCTGGAGGAAAATTCTATTAGCCAACAGCAGTGATCGTTTTTTTCAGAAATTTCTCTGAGTAATATCAGGTGAATGCTGGAACAGAAACTTAATAAAGGGAAAAATACCGCGCGCTTCTATCCTTCCTCATTGTTGTCCCCCTCCATCCACCTAACACACACTCACCCACACACACACTCTCCCAGACACACACAATCACCCAAAACAGACACACACTGTCCCTCTGTCACTGTCTCTGTCTGTCTCTTTCTCTCTTACACGCATTACACTACTATATACGGAGATGAATTCTTACAGCCCTACTAATAAAAGCTTGGTGTAACTTCGTTAAAACATGCTTATTTAAGGAATAGTTACTTCCAGCGTAAGTTCGGAATAAGGATGGATAATTTTACCAAATAGCCGCTAAACCGTAGCTTAACTAGTTCTTGTTAAAAACGGAATCAATGCTTGGCAACGTTGCTTCATACACAGTCGTTGGCGTATTTTGTTTATTCTTTGGTGCCTCTGTAAGGACTCGGCAGGAACTTCGCGTCATGTTTGAATAGAATATTTCACATTTTTCCTGAATTGTGTTATTGCATTGGTAGTTAGTGAACTCATATTTATGAACCAATTGTTTTGGAAATACGATAATGTTGGTGTCCGTTAAAAAAAAAAAATTAATGACCGGAAGTGCGTGTGCAGGTTAAGGATAGATAAATGATTGCAGAAAGAGCATTTTGAAAATGAAATCTGACGAATACCATGAGAAAAAGATGTGAATTCGGTGAAATAAATAGACTGTGTGTTCAGTAAGTTTATGAATATAAAACACATAATGTATTTATAACCCTTTTTTAATTTTTCAATTGTTTCAATTAAATCCAATCAAAATTTTAAAAATTTGTCTCTAAATCCGAATAATAATATAATTATTCCAAAAAACACATTCAAAAGAACTTAAAATTGATTCTTTTAAATCCAGTATTCCTCTCACAAACAACTTTTATAATTTACTTATTACACATGTAGTTGTACATGTACATGTGATGATACATGTAGTTAAGGCTTTAAATGAAGTTGAGGAGTATGTTCTGCAGAAATATATTTGGCATTTTTTTGTTTACATTGAAAACCAATTCACTCCTTTCTTATATTTGTCCTAAAGGTAATTTCTGTTACTGTGCTTTGCTAAAGATTGTTGATGTTGCAGAGAGCTAGAATACAAGACAAGTTCTTGTACTTTTTTGTAGAAAAACTAGTAAAAAATTAGCAGTATGGAAATTAATTTAAAAATACAAAGTTTTCTCCGAACACACAAAGAAAATCAGTTTTCTGTATTCTTGAACATAAAGAAAAATGTATTACCTAAAAATTTAAATGTTCAATAGCTGCAACACTCGAGCATATTTATAAAATAAAAATATATCTATTATCAGACATACAAGTATAACTTTTATTTGAAATTAGTACATTCATAAATGTTAAGTCAATTATGTATCATACATTTTATTTTAATTGTTCTCTTTAGTGCTCTCCAAACTGCTGCTGCTCAATGAACATCTGCTACTATTGGTAAAATAAGTAGTCGATTGCTTCTTCCTCCACATAAAATTCTAACTTTTGACAGCAACGGCTCTGCATAATTTCTGCAGTCTCTTCTGAGCATTGAAAACAGTTTTTCGACATAACAAACATTTCTAAAAAGTATTTTTTCTTGTTTTTCGTGTTTTTTGTGGGGTCATAAATTATTCATAGATGAAGAAGTAGATTCCAAAAAAATCTGCCATGAAATTTCTCATCTTCAGTCTTTGTTTTAATGTTGAATAATTGAAAATATTAGAACAGTGTGTCATGTCATTTTATTTATTTAATTGATCATGGATAATGCTACTTACTTTATTAAAATAAAACAATGTAAATCCTTAATTTTCTATGAGGTATTGCACGATTAATGATTAAAAATACTTATAATGGACTCGCTATGGGCCTATTAGGGATATAGTTGCTTACTGTTAATGGCACTCATACTAGGTTAACTTCTGCGTACCGTCCCACGTAAACTCATTTTTATTTCGAAATTCAGCCGAATACCCTTCAAAAAGATTCACACGTGTCCGGTTACTTTTTTTCCCTCAGCTGTCTGTACATTTCATCAATGTTATTTTACTTCTATTTCTAATAATAAAAGCCAACAAAATCACTTCGAAGTTTCCAATGCCAAAAGTCCAAGAAAATACGAACAAATTAATGATTCACGAAATAAACTAGTTTGCCAAATATTCCAGAAAACACAAGAAAAGAAAGTACAGGCGAATTGAAAATTAGAAATACAATGAAGCGAAACGCACAAACAGTTCGTGCTTGTTCCCCTGTTTTCGTATTTCTAGGTTATTTCCAGGTTATTCCACAATTAAACTACGTGTCTCCGGTGTTTAGCGGTTGCCATGGAAACTATAGCTCTCTTATTCCGCGCTCGAGTTAGTCCATGTTTATTGGTAGGAGTTTTCTCTATTCTCCTGTTAGTCTGGGCTTAAGCACAGAATAAATGTTACTCCTCGTTTATCGGTAGGGGTGTTAGAGCTTGCACCGTCTGAAGCGGTGCCTTGCTAGGAGATATATCGGGAGAAAAAACCGGGCTCCGCGCCGTATAGGTCGGCTCCGGATTTCACGTTCCAGCTAGGGAGGATCAGTGCATCCTCCAGAGATATAACATGCGCTATACATATGAAAAACATGACAATCGAAGTTGACTCACCCGGAAATAATTAATCATTATTGTTATATCTTTTTTTACCGGTAGTAGTCCTTTTGAAGTGTTAGTACCAGTAGTTGTAGAAGTAGTCGTTTACTTTCACACTGCAATAATGCATCTGAAATATTTCCAAAGCTCCGGACTCACTAATACTGTGAATGAAAATACACTTCTCAAAAATAAATAAATTTCTGTAAAACTACACTGTAAAATAGCGCAATAATAGAAATATAGAAAATATGAATTTCATGTAGCTTTATCTTTTTGATGTGTTATTGGATGTTAAACCAATGGTTATAGAATTTAAAAGCAGAAAACACATAACGTCCATTGATAAGAATACTTTGGAGACATCTGGTCCTCCTCCGAAAAAATAGTTTCGCAGTATTTTAAAACTTAACTAATAGAAACAAGTCATTCAAAATCGTTATTTACTCAATCCTTATTTTAATCGTTACAAACTTATATTAAGACTGAATGTTATTATTAAATGATCGTGTATCCCTGTTTAACAGTTGAAGTTGGGTCACAGATTTCACATATATAAAATTCCTTTCTCATGAAACCAATTAAACACTTGAATACTTAGTCGCGAATATGTACGTGACTTGGAGCGCGCTGGCCAAAAAAGCAATCTCGGACACTACTCCGATTCCCAGGTCGTGGACGGATGGGAAAGCACCACATTTCCAGCGTCGACCTTCCCTCCCCAACCCTTTAAAAAATTCCGCCCAGGCACGTAGTCAATACGGCGCACGACGCCGCCGCACGCATCCGTCCCGCCTCCGTCACCCTTCCGCCACCGCACCGCCCCCGCCCCCGATCCACCAATGTTTTTCCCCGCGCCAACGCCCCCGTTTCCGTCGACTACGTTCCCAATCAGAAACCCCGTCACTAGCCCAGGCCCCAGCCACTCGCCCTCGAACCACACTAACAACTCTGTTCCACATCTGACCAAGCCGTCCCCTCCCGCTCTCGTCCCCTCCCCCTCTCGGTCTGTCGTCTTTCCCATTCCATCTCCTATCTTGTACCCTCTCTCGACTCCTCCCACGCCGCTCCCGACTCCTCCACGCCCCTCTCCTCCCCCATCCCTGACTCTCCCACCGCCTTGCCGACTCTCCCCTCCCGACTCTCCGCTCCTCCCACTCCTCTCCACCCGTCCACGCCTCTCCCGACTCCTCCCGCCCTCTCCGACTCTCCCCACGCCTCTCCCGTCCTCAGCCGACTCCGCTCCCGAAACTCCAGCCTCTCCCGACTCCTCCACGCCTCTCCGACTCCTCATTCACACATCTCTTTGCGGTCCTTTTTCCATCCCTTTTCTGCCGCGCCCGACCTCACACCGCCAGGTACCCGGCAGTCCTTTTATTTTCATACCGCGCAATAAGCAAAACCGCGCGACCGGGCCGGAAGAATTTCCAGGAGCCGGCCCAAAATCTGAATATAATCCGGCCCTCGAATCCCGAGTGAAGGGCGGGCTTTGTCATTTCCGCCGCAGGTAATCGCCGAGGGCTCAGACGAGCGACCTGCCGCCCCCCGCCCACACCCCCGACCAGCCCTCTCGCCTGCCCGCCTCCACACCCCCGCCAGCGACGCCCTCTTGCTTGCAACCTCTTTATCGGCAGCCGTCGCGCCACTTTGCGTTCCGCCACCTAGCTGGAAAGGGTGGCCCCTTTCTGGGGATAATTACAATCGCTATCGATAATTGGCTGCAGGGGATACACACGACGTGAAGATAAACGTAGAGCGCCTGGGGTGTCGGTGCGCGTTTTATCTCACCTCGCAATCGATTGGCCGGAACCTTATAAACTGCTCTGACGGAGGAAATTGGAAGGAAGAAGATGCCAGAATATTAGGTTGTCTTAGCAGACATTTTCTTCTAAGAAATACTATGACGACGATGCGTTGCTCTGGTTAATATAGAGTCAAATACCGATGTTGTTATGCTAAAACTTTCAGGCAGTTGCTCCTTAAAAAACTTTTCAAGAAACTCCTTTGATTATACATTTTGTAGGTGAAGTGCCAATCTAAAGGCGGAGATGTCTTAGGTGTAACCGTTTTGCGTAAGAGTTCTGGGTTTGAAACGCGATTGAGACTGGGATTTTTTCACTTCATGATCGTGACATAATGTGCAAAAATAAACTACATCTTTGTAACCATTAAAATAATTATTCATTTTATAAAGCAAACACTAGCAACACTTGTGTGTTGTTACTTTTGGTTAGAGAAATTACACTATTAGAATTCAATGCTTGGTACATGTAATAGCCCACATGTGCATACTCTCTTCTAATTTATTTAATTATGGGCATATACATTTAGTTAATTTTGTGTCAAAGTATTTATTTAACTAGGAGTCAATGAATTTATTTCATTATAATATTATGCATTTATGTAGTAGATGTTTATGAAATAATTAATTTATTTATTTAGATTT
Organism: Gryllus bimaculatus; assembly: GCA_017312745.1. NCBI lineage: Eukaryota > Metazoa > Arthropoda > Insecta > Orthoptera > Gryllidae > Gryllus > Gryllus bimaculatus. Next base: position 2,591,797 of record BOPP01000125.1, on the reverse strand, counting down.
TTAATTCTGTACCATGTCCAGCTCCTCATTGAAAATAAACCCGAAAATACAAATCCGTGTTAATGTTCCTATAAAGCTAATAGTAATTAATTCTATCTTACTTCAGAAATATGTAATAGGCTACCAAATTGATTGTAAGTGTTTTTATTATCACATAAAAATTGTACCCTACTTCACACGTTCTGCAAAACTTGTTTGGTTTTTACATCTCAACTGAATTTGGTAAGATCTTCTACTAGAAGTCATGTAGAAAAAATTGTGAAAAAGAAAATATTGCAACGAAGTACATTTTCAAGTTTCCTTAGTAATCATCACATTTATGGGATTTTGGATTGTTAAAATTAATTGTTGAAATTAGTTTTTCAAACAATATTTTAGGTTACTAGAGGTGTTAAAAAATCCACGTTGGAAAAGATAGAGTTTAATTCGAAAAGAAAAAAAACACCTCAAAATATGATAAAACGTGTTCTTCGGTATCTTTATTTTATTTACTGGAAATTATTCATTAATTCTTTTACCGTAACATAGAAATACCTGGATTTTTCAGGTGAAATCAGGACTTGCATTTGAAAATAAGTACAAACATCAGGTAGGTCATTAATTTTCTTAGAATTGCAAAGCAACTTGTCTGCTCTGAGTACAAGAATATTCAGGTAGGTACACTCGAAAACAAAATATAAAATTTTACTGAGAGAATCACTGAGAGGTACTGGGTTCCAACAGTCAATATACTCGAAGATAGTGTTGGTTCCTAAATTACCAATTACGTTTATATATATTTTATAACATTTTCGCGTGTTATTTGTTGGTACATACTTTGGAAAATAACATTAAAACTTTCTTGAAACGTGCACAGGAGCAGAAATGGTCCAAAACTTAGAATCCGGAGCTTATTCACATGCAAAAACACAACCAGCCAAAAAATGCTCCCAAACTGATCATGAACGATTTGCAAACCGCGTACTTTTTTCGCGCACGAAACATCCAGAGGGTAATTGATTATAGCTGAAAATACGTTTTTCGCGACGCACCCAAATCGAGTCAGCAGATAAGCGACGCGGACGAAAGGAGGGTGGGAGGCGGTGTCGGCGAAATGCGATAGCAGGAGACGAAATACTTTTTTTTTTCATACACACACACACGCGCGCGTGCATGTGGTAGCAAAACGGGCGTCGATATCATACTGATGCAATTAGGCAAGTACGGGAAGCAAAAATTAAATTCGACGCGCTATAACGACGTAATCACAGTTTGGCAACGCGTTTGATGTCCACTGTAGATAGCGCTTCAAATGGCTGCGACTCCCCCCGGCGAGCGGCTCTCATCGAAATTACGGTCAATCGAGGCCTCAATCAGCAAATGAGAAACAAGAAATGAATAATCAATGGCCATAAACAAAATTGTAATATTTTAATAATATTTTTATTAATCAGATCGGAGATTAATTTATTGTGGTCATTTGGCATATTTACGGCAATGCATCAATTACTCAAGGGAGTGGGGCGGCAAATAAAAATATTAAAAATATAATTTGTGAGAGGAAATGAATATCAATACCGAATACACATTAATTCCCGTAATACTTACTAATTACACCAATGTTGTGGGAATATGCTTCTTTTATTACTCGGGAAAATATTAAATCTGAAAAGTTTTTGTGGGGAAATCAATTAACGTCTTTAGGTTGGAAGCTCCAATGATACAGAGAATTCAATGGTGGATTAATGAATTGAGTGAGGTAATTTATAGATGATTAGAATATTGGAATTCTGCATTATATTGGCCCTGAAGAGCTGATTGTGCTGCAAATTAGATTTGTTTTACTTGGGCCTGGGAATTGGATTAGTTGAATAACAATGGATATTTGGACATGACGTTAATTTGAACGGGGCTTCCGAACTTCCAAATCCAAATTAATGAAACCATATGTGTAATATTGCCTGTAATGCTCTCAAGACTTTTGTACTTATTCTCAGTTTGCGATTTAGTATAACAGGAAGTGTATGCAAGCTTCTATATATCATCGGTCTCAATATTCCACTCTTCTTCGCATATACAACCATTTTCCGTTCAACATATTCCTTAAACGTCTTGTAAGAACTTTCTAATCTCTTAAAATATCTTTATAAAATATCACTTATAATCCCTTTCTAATCACTTAAAATGTGTTCCCTTATTATATCACTTCCACTACTAACTAGTTGAACATCAAAAGTGAACTGTACTAATACTTTAATAGACCTACAAGCTGCCACTTTGTAATACGTATTAATAACATTTAAAATTATTCGGTTCCCCAACTGGCTGGAAGTTGCATCGTCGCTCATTTCTTCAATAAAAAATTACTTGTATATTACATTGAAATATTGCTGAGCTGAGAAACTTATTATTTCTTTGGTGTAGTTTCAGTTTTTTTCTAATGCGTAGAATCTTATAGTTATCTGTAGGACATACATTGATTACCGATATAAGAATTTAGATTTGTTTTGATATATTGTAAATTGGAATTGTGAAGAAGTATTTTTACTTATTAGACTGATTTTAATTTGCATGGTTAATATAGAGTAAGTAGACGAGATTCTAGTAGTTCGCGATCACGTTTTTCAATTGTGAATTTTTTTATTTGTTTTCTTATTTTGCCTTTTTTTAAGCAGGGAATCCCCGACTGTCACCCATCCAAGAAGCAGGGTTCCCGCTCAAACCTGGATTAGCAGTTCAGCTAACGACGCTGCGCATCCAACACTTACCAAAGTAGTATTTCGTCTAAGAAATAAAAGGTTTAACATGTAAAACAGTAAGTTAAGTAAATATTGTCCCTTAGTAAAAGTTTTTAAGTGTTGTATAGTAGATGTACAGCATTTAAATCAATGCCTTGTAGGTTACATCAATTATTTTTCACACACTCAGATATCTCAACTATTTTGTTAAAGATTGTTTGTACTATCAATTGCAAATATTCATTATACTCAATAAATATTATTTACTTTCATCTTCTTTGAAGAATAATCAGTACTATTTCACCAGTACCACGCGCATGCATATCAATCTCATAACAGCCTTCTAGTCCATTCAAAACGTAAAATGTGTAGCGGCAAACAAACAAGAATACTGTTTGAAATTGAAGTTAAAATATTATGTCGCGCAATTCAATTTCTGATATACCAATTACCTCAACTAGACATTTACTAAAGGCTAAAACAATGAAAACCGCAGGATTAGTGTCTTGTCATAGGGTACGTTCAACATACTATCTTAGATCAGATTGGACAAAAAGGGCAATAAAGTCGTTTGTCCCTCCTACCGCCATTCTCCCAATTATGGACTTCCAATGGTTCAGTTCTGTGAAACGCGATCGATGGGGGGGGGGGGTCGTGCAACCGGAGGGGACAGCGGCGCCTGTACAGAAGGCGGCAATAGGGCATAAGATCGCAGAACGGCAGAACGGTATTAAGGCAGACGGGATGGTGCTTGACCAGGTAGAACGGTGCTAGGTTAGGCAGAACGGTGCTAGAAAGGGCCAAACGGTACTAGACAAGGGACATTGCATGGCAAAAGACGATGCTAGGCACGTCGCGGCGGGTCGGGTTGTGTAGGCAGAGGGGACAACGGCGCCAGAACAGAGGGTGGCGATTAAACTTAAGCTCGCAGACATTTTTGAACACAGATCGCCGATTACGTATCAGGTTAATCTCTGACTTACTGGGCATGTCCAGTAACCTGACATCAGTTGCCTAATCGGCGGTTTGTGTTCAAACATTTTGCGCACGCGTTCAACACTGTTCTCGCTCTTTAATGTCGACGGTGTCCTGACGTTCTCTCGGCCCTTCAGAAAATTTAGTGCCGACGGGAGCGGCAATATTTCCCAAGAGCTTGCTGAAGCATTTGAAACGTTTCGGACTGCGTCATTTTAAATTTAACGCAAAACGTGATTGCAACTCATTGATCGAATGATAGCTCCATTTGATCTCGACAAGGTCACACTACGAGGGTTCACAAAATCACTCGAGTACACTCTCCAAGAGCTCGGAGGTGACTGACACTGTGATCACTGGAAAGCTTAGACCCTCCTCCACCTCCTCCAAATGGCTCAGTTGGTCCGCGACGTGCAGTTGTCTCAGAAAAAAATGCCACGCGTTACTTTTGGAACAAACTCCGTAGGTTAGACACAACGCCGCCAGTTTAGGCACAACGCCGCCAGTTTAGGCACAACGCCGCCAGTTTAGGCACACGCCGGGCCAGTTTAGGCCACAACGCTCGCCAGTTAGGACACGCCGCAGTTTAGGCACGCAACGCCGCATTTAGGCACAGCCGCAGTTTAGGCACAACGCCGCCAAGTTTAGGACACGCGCCAGTTTAAGGCCACGCCGCCAGTTTGGCACAACGCCGCCAGTTTAGGACAAGCGGCATTTATGGCACAAGCGCCCAGTTTTAGGCACAACGTCCAGTTATTAGGCACAACAGTGCCGCGAGTTTAGGCACAACTCCATCACAACGGCCGTTTAGGAGCCCGTCACAACGCCGCCAGTTAGGCACACGCCGCCAGTTTAGGCACAACGCGCCAGCTTTAGGCACAACGCGCAGTTTATGGCACAACGCCGCCAGTTTAGGCACACGCGCCAGTTTAGGCACAACGCCGCCAGTTTAGGCACAACGCCGCCAGTTTAGGCACAACGCCCCAAATTTAGGCACAACGCGCAGTTTTAGGCACAAGCTGCCAGTTTAAGGCAAACAAACGCCGCACAAAGCCGACAGTTTAGGCAGACAAATTTAGGCACAACGCTGCCGTTTAGAGGCACAACGCTGCAAGGAGAGCCGAACGGTGCTAGCCAAGGGACATCGCCAGACTGTGCTAGGCAGGACGGACGGCGCGGCGAGGCGCAGCAGGTCGGTCGGATCGGGTCGGGTCGTGTGAGCGGAGGGGACAGGCGGCGCGGCGCTGGACAGAGGCGGCGACGGGGCGTAAGCTCGCGGGGGCGAGCGAGCGAGAGATTGATATGTTAATTCAGGGGGCGGATGCCAGCCGGGACCGCGTCGCGGCGGCACGTCCGCTATGCGCGGCTCATCAGGCGCATATTCGCGCGCCGGGGCGGGGGCGGGGGCGGGCGCGGGGCCGGGGGCGGGGGCGGGGAAGGGGACAGGGTGGGCTCCGCGTGCTCTTTAGCGCAGCCCGGTCGAAGGGCTCTGGGACGGATCGCTGTGAGACACTCCGGGGAATTGATTAGATTAGACACAGGGTTAGCTGCGTTTGGGTTACCTCCGCACACATGCATAACAATTTATCGCTTAGATGAACGAGTTCTGCAAAGGGTTGATCGTGTGTTTAAGGTTAAACACTAATGACAATGAAATTTTGTCATTGAACTTCGTTTTTTTGTATTAATAGGTCTTAATGGCATATCTGTTTATTTTTTACTTATTTTTAGATCAAAAAAGTTAAAAATTGTTTTATCTATCGATAAGGAGTACAAAAATGATACATTTACTACCGAGATACACGGACGATGTAATTTTCTAAATATTTTCCTTTACGTAAAGGAAAATAAACATGAAAATAAAGGGGTATTATTAACCGAAAAGTTGTGAACAATAATTAAAAGGCTTGTGATGTGCAGCCACAGATTATATTTTTTCTATTCTTATTTTTTCTCAAGCATTGTCGAAGCACGAGCACTCGATTATGATTTTCGAATTATCTAATAAAATGTATGTATGTATGTTTGTAGTTTTAAAATATCCAATCAAACCTTTGTCAATTGCGTTATTGACAGTTAATTATAGCCAAATGCATTTTTGGTTCATATTTCAATTTGTAAGAAAATATTTTCGTGTATATTCCATTTTTCAGGTATTCACGTGTGTGGATTTCTACAGTAAAGTAAAACCTGCGCATTTAATGAATCTCGAGAAAATCTGATCAGAAGAAGATTTGTGGCTTTTGAACAACTGAAAAAATATTGCTTGTTGGCGGGCACGTTGGCGCTAATAAAAAATTGTAGAATTTGAAGGAAAGGTACTTGTTCAGTAAGTCAGTGTGATAAAGAATGTGCTACTTCAGACGGTCGATGAAATCGTGCGGGGAGATGTTGATGGTCTTACCGATTCGTGACGTATTTTCGATTGGTAGAATTCAGGTTAATTTATATATTTTTTACTAACACGTTATTTATTATAAACTAAGAGCTCGAGATGCACTGCATAACTAACATGGATCGGGAGAATTGTGATTACGAGGGAATAATGAAAACAGATGCATGACGCTACATGTTTATATGGAGGGGAGTACACTGCTCTGCAGTAAAAATTGTTTTCGAAGTAATGTGTGTGCATAATCGGAATTTTGCGTGGATTGTTAGACTCAGTTTTTTTATATCACATTAGATTTTCGACAAAGTTAGAAATTTGTTTCTTAAAAAAGTCACGTTTATATACAAAATAATAGCACATGGGTATCTAATGTTAAAGTTGATTGCACCATTTTAAGTGTTTTATAATTTCAACCACTTTGTATGTGCCCTAGACAATGACAGTCTAAAGTACGTTTGTTACACAATGGCTCTAGATAATCTGCTAGTAGGTGTTTTTGATGGACATCAGATCAGGAAATTAATGTGTTATCCGAATTTTGAAATAAAATAAGCCAAACAGAAAAACAAGTCTGGCATAGCTACAAAGATTCCTAGGAAACAGGATAAAATCTCTGTAAACACCATATTGGAAAATAAAAAGAAACAAAAAACTAGGCAATAACATAAGTACTTCCTTCATGGTCAACATTTATTTTCCAGATTGTATTGGATTTTACAGCGAGGAACATAGTAAACGTTTTAACCAAGATTTGAAAGAAGATACCATGATGGTTGGACTGTTCACATTAGAACAGACTATTGTAGTTCCCTGAAAAAGGAAAGTACTTCCCTTACTTACAGATGAAGTGACAAAAAATCTGCCTGTAAAATAATATCAGTTACGTCAATTGTTGGTAGTTCTTGTGAAATGAATGGGCATTACGTTTACAATTACATCATTATATAATTCTAATATACCTACTTTCTTAAGCATGATAATGATCTTGAAGGGTTATAATATACATATCGATAGGGTAAATCGGGTCGATCTGGTAAACATGAAAACTTTGTTTTCACTTTCTAAGAAAAGTAGACGTGATCAAGAAAAATCTGATAACATATTTGTAATAGTATTTGAGATTTACATTCATGATTAATTAGCAAATCTGTAAATCTGAATCAATGAAATTAAGTAAAATAAAATAAACCGAATGTACCATGATGGTTAATTGGTTCTAATGATAGAATAACGACAAAATAGTCTGAGGGATTTTGGCCCTCGATCTTTAGAACCCTTGTAACTCTCTTGTCGCATAATTAACACTTGTATGTTCATGTATTTATTATAAATATTTTTAATTTGAATTTTTAAATGCTTTTAATGGCTGATTCACTGTTGAACTGCGACCTAATCACAATCTATTTGATCTATACCATCTAAGACATACGTTAATGTTTTATTAATATATTGTCCATGCGCGAAACGCAAAACACTGGTCTTCCAAGTCCTCAAGGGGTCTTTAAGGGACTCAAAATATGAACATTGTGGAATAAGCTACGAATCCAAATCTTTATTGCAGCATAGGACTCTCAAAATTCTGACTTTCGCCACCTTTTGTCGCTTTTTACATTTCGAGCATACTTCAAATCGTCAGTTTCGGTCGAAAGTAGACAATTTTCTTCGTACCCAGCGAGCAGTAAAGTTTGGAAAATCTGATAAGTGGCGGTCTTATTTACGCGAGGAAAAACGTAGACTCTTACACGTTTACGGCAGATAATACTAGTGCCATTGATTGTATGTTCATAGGAGCGACTGCTTTTGGTTTGCAACCTCAAAGGACTATTACTTGACGGCGTATAGTGGGTAGAGAAAGGAGACGAAATACCTAGAGTTAAATAATTACTTGTAATTGTAGGAATCTGTTTAAAGAAAATAAGTTTAAGATGTGATGATTGAGAAAATCGAGTCTCCTGGAAATCGTAAACAAGCTAAAAGAATTTTAATGTATTATTATTTATTTGTTTTTCTGAAATATTGCACTAAATAAAAAATTCAATTGGATTCACTTATCATTCAAAACTATATCCATCGCAATTCTCATAGTATATAAATAACCAATATTTTTATAAGATGCTCACCCTCTCTCTAAAATTCATCTCCATACATTGTTATGCACGTCCATTTACTCCCCTTTTACTTTTTCGAAAACATGAAACAATTAGTTTCTCCATTTAATGGAAAAACATTCATGTCAAGTCTTCAGTACGTCCACATTATATCTCAATTTCTTATCTTACCTCACACTTTACTTCTCTTTTCTCACTTCTTAATCTATACTACGAGTTTCTTTACACATTTACATTAAATACGGAAATAACGTTTTTAGAAAAACACATGAAAGTAAAACCATCTATCAATTCGATAAAATAAATAAATGCCTTAAAATAATCTCGAAGAATTATTATTATTGATATCTTACCAATACTCCCATTACTTCTATGAATCCAAAAGAAACTTCAATTTCCTGCAATTAGCACCTACTATCTCTTTCTTGACCCTTCTAATAACGCAAAAGAGAACGTAGTAAATATAAAAAAGTCCAATGTTAATATAAAAGCTTTTTCATCATAAACTATTTAATTTATTCTCACATTGTGTTTCCATTAAGATCACGTTAACCGCATGTGTTCCTCACTCAACGGAACAAGATGTTTCGCCACACGGAGAGCGCTTACAGAGATACAGGGAGGCAGCGGCCCCAGGCGTGTAATCCTCCAATTAGCGAGTTAGCGGCGTAAATTCGAGGATCTGTGCGAAGCGGACTCCCGTGTGGCGGAGGAGAGGGCGGCGGCACAGAGGACGGCCACAAGGACTAGAGGGTCGGCCCGAGCGCGGGTGTGAACGGGAGTGTTGACGGAGCTAGAGCATGGAGAGAAGCTAGAGTGAGGGCTCGACCGAGAGCTAGGGCATGGGCTCCATCGAGAGCTAGAGTTAGAGCGCCGGTGGCAACTGAAGCGCGGGCGTGAGGAAGAAGTGCAGTCGTGAGCGAGAGCTTGGACACGAGCGAGCGAGTGAGCGGGCGAGAGAGCGGGCGAGAGAGCGGGCGAGAGAGCGGGCGAGATTGCGGGCGAGAGAGCGGGCGAGCGAGCGGGCGAGAGGGTGGGCGGGCGAAAGCGAGAGCGAGAGTTAGCTGGTGGGAAAACGACCGGGAGAGTAGGCGGGTGGGCGGGTGAGCAATTCAAATAACGAACGATTTTGGTAAATTAATGATGGGCAAATTTAAACAAAACTGACGAAACCCCTAGTAAAAATCAAGAAAAAATTAATCGTTAATAAAAGAAAACGTCCAAGATGAAGTCGTGTATGAAGGACCCATAAAATATGGATTTGTACTGCCTGGCGTGTTAAAGATATTTATTACACACTGAACTAGAATGTATTCATTTTTCGACATCATGTCCTCACAATCCGAGTTTTTCGGTCGAATAATCGCTGTATGTTGCTACAGCAATACAAACTTTTCTCTAAACAACCGAAGTAGTATGCGAGAAGGTAAAAATAGACTTCTCCTTTAGAATGAACTGATCGTCTGTCACTCGATATTCCTCCCGGTTAAAATCAAAGAGGTATTTCAAGTTGTCGGACTTTGTTAGGAGGTGCATGCTGTAATTGATTGATTAGTGATTCCTGGTGTTTCGACTGCTGAGGCCATTAGTCTTGTAAGTGTAGTGCATGCTTTTACTCGAGAGGTGGCGGTTGTTGGGAGGTGGATGGTGAGATCCGTGCCGACCTATCTGTCGAGTACCGGAGTTTTCCCTAACCAGGTATCTCCCATTGACGGGACACCGCCCCAGCCGAGACAAGTTCTAAGCTTCCGACCGGTCTCCCGGCATGTGTGGTGGTGTAGTTTAATGTAAGTATAAGTATCACAGATTAGGAATTCATGTTGCCCGATTGTCACTTCTAGGAATTGGTGGAAACCTACACATTCTGATTAAGCTTAAGATCTTGTATGATTGATGGCTTTCTCATTTTGATACTGTATGAGTTTTTGACTGGCTACCACGAGAGAGGCTCAGAAGTCTTGGATGTTCCTCTGACGACCACTTGGAAAGGTGTTACGTTGCCCTAAATTCACACAGAGGTTTCCTCTCATGCTCTTATACTTCTCGTTCCCCGAAAATCACTTCCAACAACAAATAATTCTATATGACAACTAGAAATAATTTTCATTCACACAAGCAGCTTAGCAGAAAAACACTGACACCTCTTCCGATATAAAAATATCATTCTCTACAACTACTCTACGAAAGTAATTTCCAAATAAATTGGTGTGCTCGAAAACTTCAATCAATCTAAACACTTCAACCTCCTTTTTTTAAACACATTCATTAATTCTCATTTTCGTTCATTCCATGTCGTGTAATCATATGTAACGCAAATATGAGTTTACACATATTTGAGAGTGGATATATTAGACCGGCTTAGATGTCTGAGACGTCGCCTGATGACAGTGCAGTGCCTCTGACTGGGAGAGTTCTCGTCCTGCGAATTTTCTCTAGGTAAATAGCTAGGTCAAATTCAGTCGCAGTCTGAAGGAGAATTTTAACGATCGGTTGCTCTAATCGTAGTTTTCACTGATTTCTGTATTTAACACCCGGCGAATGCGGCAGCAGAACCCCAACAAATGGGTCACGCATATTTTCTTTGTCTTCCTTGTCGTGTCCTCACCCCTTACTTACACACACTTGCACTTACACGCACATGTAATACGCACCCACAACAAATGTCAGCAGATCAGTCGGCAGCTACGAGCGTGTTCCATTCGGGGCCCTGGTGGGAGATACCTGGTTAAGAAAAAGCACACAAGCCGACGTGTGCCCAATATCGCGATCCAACGGGGAAAGATCATCGTCACCGACACCTAATGACCTTAGCAGTTGACGCGACCGGAAGCTGCATTCAATCAGATGTGTCTGTGTGATTCCAGAGATCTGTTCCCATGTGTGCAGCGAAGCGCAAGTGCTGTCCTGGAGTAGAGTGATTGATTGCTTAGTGATTCCGGGCATGTCAAATACCGGGTCATTCGTCTCGTAACTGTAAAGCATGCTATTTGCTCGGGAGGTGGCGTTGATCTTTCCCTCGCTATACGGCGTGATCCGGCGCCGACCTACCGTCGGCTGGCGGGGTTTTCCCCAACCAGGTATCTCCCACCAGCGGGGCACTACCCCAGCCGGGACAATCTCTTAGTTCCTGGCGGGTCTTACTGCATGTGTGGTAGTATAGCGCATGAATGTGCAAATGTGTGTAAGGGGTAAAAATTGGACAAGGAAGAGGAAGGTGAGTTGGCGCGCTGTCCGTTGGTCCGTCCATGGTCCGTTTGTTAGAGTACTGTTCCGGCATTCGCTTGATGTTGATCGGAGTAAACACGGAAAAATATCGATCAGAGCAGCAGGCCGCTATAATTCTCCTTCAGCCAGCGACTGAATTCGACCTAGGTAACAAACTAGTGTCGAAAATCCTGTCACTGGAACCTAGGAACTCCCAGTCAGAGGGACTGCTGTGACATCACTTGATGCCCTGAGCCATCTCTCCCGGTGCTCGAGTGGGGCCGTCGCTGTGGAGGTGGAGGGGCAAAAGGGGGGGGGAAGGGAGGGAGGGGGGATGGGGAGGGCGAAGGGAGGGTTTCTTGGGTGGGGAAGGGCGGAGGGGGGAGATCTCCAGAGCGGCCGTCTTCCGTCAACCGCTGATTAACCCGCGGCGGGCAAGGAGTTAAATCCAATCTCGGGGCGGCGTCACACGTGGCGCCGTGATGCGGCGGTGATTAGTGAGTGATCTGTATTAGCCTGCGGACTTAATTTGCGCCGGCGCGGTGGACGCACGGCGTTTCGCGTATTTTGCGACTCGGCACCTCCCGCACGTCGTCGCACGATTCCAGCGCGCTGAGGTACACGCTCTCGAGTTCTAGTCACACGACGCTGGCCGCTCCAGCTCACTGCTTCCCTCCTGCAACTTCCCTCCTACCGCCGGTAGCGTCAAATCGTCCTACTGAGTTTACACCACCCCTTGCTACTACCTGCATTGCACCATCTTGCATACCCACCCACGGCCTAATACAACCCACCTGGCACTACCCATACAACCCACTGCAACTACCCCTACCACTGGCAATAACCCCACTACACCCACCTGGCAAATAAATACACCACCTGCAAAACACAGCTACCCACCTGACACTACCTACAACCCCACTGGCACTATCCACTACACCCACTTGGCATACCACTACACACCAGCACTACACATCCCACTGGCACACCACTAAGCACAAAACTGGGCACTTTCCACTAACACCCACTGGAATGACCCCACTAACCACACTGGCAAGTACACTACCCACTTGAATCCACTGCACCACCTGGCAACTACATCCACCACTTGGCACTACACCTCCACACCTGGACTACCACTCACCACTGGCACTACCCTCACGCGCTGGAACTAACCCATCCCCTGGCACTCCCTAACCCTGCAATACCACTCACCACCTGGCAACTACCACTCCACCATTGGGTAACAGCACATCAAGCCAGTCTTGGCGCTATATCTCTGGACCAAATTCCTTCTTCGCACACGGTTGATAATATCGGTCACCCCGTCCACAATATTACTCCAACACCCGCAAGTATCGATGTTCGAAACATTCTTACTACAAATCTGTACATTATCGTAAACACATTGTAACACTCATTCGTTCACAAATCGTGGCCGCCCGATTTCCCCTCACAGGCGTCAGTGTCTTCGCTAACCTCGTAACTGCCCTAGATTCGTTGTATCAGGGGAAGGAGAGACGTTTTCGGCCTGTAGTTCGAGTCGCAGTCCCTGCTCCAGCTGTCGCTTGCCGTTTTCAACGCCGTATTTTGTTTCATACACTTACGCCTTCATTTTTTTACAGCAACGTCTTCTTTCCTCAACTGCAACCGTATTTGTCACAATGTGCATTGCGCATTCAGATATATTGATGGATACTTCAGCGATGTCCAATATCTAACAGTCTGGACTACTTCAATCCCTAGCCACAACTTCAGTCTTCCAGCTCGTCCACCAACGTTTCATCACAAGCCTTCCCCAATATCATCACTCACTCTCTATTATTCCCTGGCGCCCAAATCCGGTCTTCGTCATCCAAATGGGCGCCCTCCCTACAGCCGCGGGGCGGGCGGGCGGGGCGGGGGGTGCGCGAGGCGGGGCGCGGAGCGGCGGAAAAAGGAAGA
>BOPP01000125.1:2561047-2578304 GCA_017312745.1 Gryllus bimaculatus | reverse complement strand
TGAGGGCGGGTGGCGCGTCGCTGCCCAGAGAGAGGTCGCCGCGCATACGTAACGTGCCCACGCCCCGTGACTGGCCTAGGAATTACGCCCCCGCCACGCCACGCCTTCCACGCCACGCCACGCCGCGGCGCGGTGCGGTGCGCTGCAAGGCGTCGCTGCAGCCGCGCTCCGTCGTGCGGCGCTATTTGCGGGCGCCATGACGCTCCTCTGCCTCTCCCCTTCTCTTCACCCCTCCTGCGCCGCCCCCCCTCTTCTTTAATCTCCATTACCACATCTTTCCCCTCCTTGTTCTCCCCTGTTCTCTTTTCTCCTCCGCGCTACCCTTTCCTTCGTCCTCTCCCTCTTCCGTCATTTCTTTTCCAGGCTCCCCACCTTCTCTTTCCACCTCCTCATTGGCCTCCTCCTCTCCGTCCTTTTCGTCCTCACCGCTCCTCTTCTTTCACCCGCTACCTCTCCTGTTATTTCTCCTTCTTCCCGTTTCTCCTGTTCTTACCCTCTCCTTCTCCTGCCCCGATCCACCCCCACTCGTGTTGTTTCTTCTCCTCGCAGCTTCCCCTGCTTTTACTTTTCTTTCTTCCCCCTCTAGGTCTCTACGTTATCTCTCCTCCTCCCCGATCCCTTACCATCGTGCTCCCTCGTTCCCTCTCTTCCACTCCCTTCCCCTCTTCCTCCATTCTTCTCCTCGGCCTCAGCCCCAAGCGGTCAGTTCCGCTCGTCGCGCTGCATTCCATCATTATGTTTTTCTGTACCTGTCCCGATCAACCGTTTTGGGGGGTACCGTTTCTCCCCTTCGTTCCTGCCCAATACCCTACACAGCTCCACCTTCTTTCTGGGCGAGTTTAGCTCAGAGCCAGCATAGTCGCTGTCTTTGGGACGACTCTGGCCGTGAGCTCCTAGGATTCAAAGATAGATTTTCAACACTTGTTAGATGCCTTGGGCGAATTCAGCCGCTGCGGTGCGCCGCCCGGAGGAGAATTCTAGCGGTCGGTCGCTGATCTGATCGGTACTTTGCCGTAGTTTCCATAATAAATATCAAATGCTGCAGTAGTACCCTAATAAGCAGGCCACGGACTGTACACATTTTTTCTTTCCTCTTCTTCGTTCTATCCTCTCACCTTACACTCTCTCACACGCACATGTTGCACTGTACATGTTGTGAGACCAGGCAGGAGCTTACAATTTGTTTTGGCTAGATGTTTCTCTGGTGAGAGAGGAGTGTGAAGTATCCCGCAAACCGTCATGGGGGTCGGAATGGAATAATCGCTACCTTATGGGATAAAACATTCACTACACTAACGGGTCAAATTATCATAAAAGTTGACGTTCCCGAAAACGTTAATTAATCCACGCCCTTTCCTAAGGCCGTACCGGCCCTTTCTTTTGGCAGTCTGCTCCGCTCATACCAAACCGATCCCCATAGTCGTTAATATTTTTATAATGTGTACTTAGAATCCAAAAACTCTTTGACTTCTCCATTGATAAGGTTTATTTAGTAATGGATCTTCTAAAGAATTTAAGTGTTCATCGCTGCTTGGGAAATCCCTCGGAGCCTCCAAAAATGCTATCTTTCTTTCGGATAGGAGAAGCTACTGCATGGTGAGAGACCTGTATTTTATACACGAAAATTGTAAAACGTATTAGGAATACATTTCAGATATTCCGAAGTAAAACTGTGCCACAGATTTAGGAGTTAGAGTAAAAGTAACCCGGATCAGTGCAGAAGAAGAAGAAGAAGAAGAAGAAGAAGAAGAAGAAGAAGAAGAAGAAGAAGGGAAACACAACTATAAAATAATTATTTATTTTTGCTCTCAAAATTAAGAAGTTCAATTACTATTTGCAATAAAGGTATTTTCCCTAATTTTGTTATTCATGATTAGGTATACAATGAAAAATATCTAATTCTTCAATCGCATATACCTAAATAAAATTCCACGTTTCTTTCTCGTTTTAAGTTTTTGCAAGAGATCATGATGTCACTTGTTGCACTAAGCGGCATCTGAATGTGCTCTACTTGTTGCTTCGGAGCCCGGTGGCGGGAGGGTACATCGAATATTCTCATTGGCCAGCAGCCAGTAGAGAGATCACTAAATCCTTGTTATGTATGATATTCTAGAAATTAGCAGTGGGAGATAATGGGTGGAACAGCAGTTATGTATAATGAGGAGTTGCACTCGACAACTAAGTTTCACATGAAATCACATACAAATATTAAAACTTATTTACTCGTTCTCTTCGGAAATAATGTTGAAGTACTTCAAATTTATTGAATGGATTCAACATTTCTCACTACCCTGTCACCATATTGGAGAGGCCATACGTCGGCAATACGTTCCATATGTTCCGTAATAAATGTTTCAATGTTGTGACTTTGCCACTGTAAAATAAGGGCATTATATTAATTAAAATTATTCAAAGAAAAATCACCCCGACTGAGATTTGAATCCGGGTCTCCTGGTTTATGCCAGCCGCTAAAGACCCCGTCGGGGTGAATGTTCTTTGACCAAATTTAAGGAATCAATCATTTAATCTCACTTTCTGTGATATGAGATGGCGACATTTGTTGGATTTTAGAACTTTTATTTGAAGACATAACAATAGACCACACAAAACTGCACACACAATGCATATCTAAAGAAATAATGATGCTCTTGAATTCTCAGTTCCTTCGCGCTTTTAGTTTTCATATTTTTCTTAATATGTATCGGTAACTCAGTAGGTAGTGACATCACAATTTGAAGCCTCTCATTGGATAACGGAACCCCCTCTCCCCCTGCCAGCCAATAGCTGTCAAGGAGACAGAAATATTATTCACCCAATTGCTTCCTCTACGATCGCCACCTATCGCCAAACCTGCCCCGTACGAGATTCGTGATGATAAATAGTAGCTTTTCTAGACGGCTATGCGATATTGTTTGTCATCACTTCTTCCGATCGATTTTAGACTTTCAGAATTCGACAGCTTGAATTGTTGGACCACTCTGAAGGGTGTGTGAGAACAGGTAATACGTTTAAGAATTACAACTTTAAGAAATGTATATTCTTTAGCATTATAATAAAATTAGAATAGACCTCATAGATGCATTAAGGTAGCAAATTGTATAATTTATTTATTGAAAAAATTAACATATTTGTAATCAATTATGATGGATCGTATACAAAATTATAATCAACAGAAGTTTTAATTGTGTCTGGTATCTACCTGAAGATAACATAAGTGGTATTCGTTGCTCAGAGATCATCTATTTTAAATTTTTTTTTAGTTTTACTAATTTTGGTCGAAGGTTTGATTTTTATTTAACCTCAGTCTGATTAATAGAATTCTAAGCCTATGTCTGGTTTAACAGAGATAACACAGCAAGAGCTATTGTCCTTGCTCTTTTATAGGTATCGAGCTTTTGAACTTCTTGTAAATGTTAAATAAACTTCGATTATAAACATTTTTTGAAAATAATAAAAATGAATAGATTAATTTTTTAGATTTCGAGTTTTTGGATTTTTAGTTTTTGTTTTTGGATTTTATTTAGGTTAATATAGTTTCTTTAGCTCATCGCAAGATATACAACAAAACATGTGTAACCCCTTACAGTTCATAATTTTAATTATGTTTGCTTTCGAAACTGTCTACAAAATGTCGAAATTTATCATTTTAAAATGAAACACTGTTTTTAAAGAACCCATTACCGGATGAGGTAGCTCAGGGCATCAACTGACGTCATTGCAGTGCCTCTGATCAGAAGGTCCTGGGGGTCGAGTCCCGACGACTTCCGACCGGTCGAATGGCAGAGCAATACACAAACGGGCCACGATATTTCCTTCCTCTTCCCTGTCCTATCTTCACCCCTTACGTACACATACATTACTTCGGCAAGACTAATACGAGTAATACAAAAAACTTAATCTTAAAGAAGCAGGAACAATATCTGCATGATGCATTTATTTTCTCACTAACATTTGAAAGTTATTAGAAGTGTTGATGTTTGTTTACACGTGTTTCTATGCTTGTTTAAATTGTGGATGTTGGTATAACTGTTTTCATATTAAATGTTTTACCTTTGAAGTGTAAATGGAGTTGATTCACTGTGGAGTGAGGGATAACGTCCAGCCCTATATAGCGCCTTTGTCGATTGGAAATTAACTCTTCGTAAATAGTAGAATAACATGCTTCCTAACTGTTACTACTAATAAGATTCAAACTACTCATCAGAAAGTATATTTGAGTTCTAGGAAATAACGAAAACAGAATTGATCATAGTTCGTAGGAGTTGACTAGACTAATGTAAAATTGTTCTCACGTAGGAACTTGCTTTTGTTAGAAAGATAATGGAGCAAGTACTTTGTAATTAATTGTAATGTTTGTTAATGATATTTATTCTTTTCTTGAGAAAAGAAAAGCTGCGAGTAATAAAACAAAAATATATTACAACTTCCTTGGAGTTATTATGAAATAGGCTCAGCATTTTCGTTTGCCGTTATTTCATTTATGTTTGTTTTTCTATATATTTCCTTACCTATTATATTATTATCTTTTAAATTTTATTTGCTTTCTGTTCAATTATTTCATACATTTTTCAGAGGGTTTTATATAAATTTGATGTTACAATAATACAGAGGCAAGATGCCAGAAGTTTACATAAGGTAATTTTTTACCTTGATTTAATTTGATAAATATATCAGATACAAAATTATTGATAATTAATATATTATTTATTATATATTTTATAATTAATATATATTTTATATTAGATATAAAATTGATAATTAAATTAATAATAATTAATATATTGAAGATAAAATTAACTTTAAGCAAGATGAAATATATACTTGGAAAATCTAGAACGAATTTGAGTATTGGTATAATTTGGTTCTAAATTGAAATATTTTGAACGAGGTGAATTTGGTAATTTATTGAAAAAATATGAGATTGCTTTTTGATATAATATTTTCTTGATTCTATTTGCAGTTCTCTACGAATTTGAGAGTTTCAAATAAACCATTCTGCTTTTAAAATTTTTCTTAAGAATTTGTTTTCTATTATTTGAATTTTGTTCCGATTTGTGAAAGAAGTTGGACACCAAATAGAACAAGCGTAAGTAAGAGAAGGGCAGATTTTTTAAGAAGTTTTTCAAAAATTGTTGATTCTTACTTTTTTGACTACTTTCTTTTGGGGGCTTTTGGGAACCGGTAATGCTAATTTTTGCCTTCATGAAAGGTAATGATTCGAGAATGAGACATTGTCTTTTACTTGTGCTTTTACGGAAGTATTTGCAACGAACATAAGTGTAATATTGGGGGAACGAAATCTATGCTTATTTATAATTTTTTGTTCCAGTCGACAGAGATAACCATCTTTGTGTTTTAATCACCTTTGTAATCGTTAAATGAATTACGTAGAAGAATATTTTTTGTCAGGAAATTATTAATTCTCTGTAATTGCTAATGACATCACTACACCGAGTTCTTAAACAATGACTCTAGTGGAATAGAAGGCAAATGCAAAGAGATCCCTCAGCGTTGCTGATTAGACGAAAAGCGACGTTTTCACCGCATGGAGAGAGCCAGCGAAATCCCGTTTCACCAGATGCATTCTGCAGTAAAGAATTTCTGCTACCTTGACGTTACGTGCACATAGATATTTTAGGAACTTCATTTAGGATTGGTACTCTCGCACAGGAAATGCTGACTGCATCGTCTCATCTAATTTTATCATCCTCATAAAACCAAGCCATCTCGGCGAATAAAGAGGGATAAAATGTGAAATGGCCTCTTTGGACATGTCATTATCGGATGAATTAGCAAGCTATTTAATTTGCATCGCAAGGCACACTACAGTGTGTCGTAAAGAGACATTAATCTAAAAAAATAATAATAAAACGTCACGATCTACAATGTTTTTGTTGCCAGAGGATGCTTAATACGAATTTTTTAGCGCAACCCTTTCAACGTCGTTGGCGGTAAAAAATACACAAACAGTAAATTACCCCTCGCAAAGTGACGTGGACTCGACCAGCAAAAAGGGGTTTGGGAAAAGGGGGCAATGGAAAAGCTACAGGAAATAGGGATGGCGATATACAGAAAAGAGGGAAGCGGTTATTGGCGAATTGCAATGTCATTCATTAGGGATCGAGGATGTATTGAACTACAGAATCGAATTACAAAAAAAATAATATTAAGAATAAACAACCTTACGATGTATTACAGTAATAATTTATCCCATTTTCAGTGGCTCCAAAAATATGAAAAAGATGGAAATATGTGAACAAATACTATTAGCATATCAATTGATATAAAGAAACACAGGAATGCAAATGGACAATGTAAAATATATAGAAATACGATACATAAAGTATAAATGATAGAGTTAATACCACGTGTTTAATAAACGCCCAACTTGCGCCCAGAGCACCAAGAGAAGTCTGAACGACCCTTGTTGAGGACTTGATATTCTATTTCAATGAAGCGCAATACGTGCGCGGTGTTGATGCATTACGCATGCCTAAGAGGGAGGGAGTGGGGAAAAACAACGGGGTGAGGAGGAGAGAAGAGGTACGGGCCGCTGAAAGGGGTGTGGAGGATAGAAAAGAGGATGAGGATGGGAGGAATGAAGGAAGCGAAGGAGGGGGCAAAGGGAAGGAGAAAGAATCGAGTGGAGAGGATGGAACCGGAAGGTAGAAGACATGTTGCAAAAGAGGAAGGAAGGCAGGAGAGGGATAAGGAAAAGGAATGGAAGATCGTGGGAGCAGAGAGAAAAGTAGCAGGGGAAGGAGAATGTAAGTAAGGGAAAGTATCTAGGAAGGGTCAGGGATGAGGAGGAAGATGAGGACAGGGGCATGATGGAGGGGGAAGAGGCAGGGAAAGGGCCTGGGAATTGTGAGGATCAAGGAGGAGGAGGAGGAGGAGGAGGAGGAGGAGGCCGGGTGGTGCGGGAAGAGGCAGGGAGAAGTGGAAGGAAGGAAAAAGAAGAACAGGTGCCAGAATATGGAGGAAAGAAAAAACAGAAGAGTGTGATGGGCAAAGAGACGGAATCTGGGAATCGAAGAGGAATAAAAAAGCAGATGAAAGCGAGGGCAAATGGGCAGTTACGTCGAGGCACCGCGCCGTCACCCGTTATTCTCAGCACTGACACGCAAGTGACAGTGAAATTATTGATTAGTGATTATAGGCGCATCCACTTCTAAAGTCATACGTTACGCGAGTTTAAATCCGTCATTAGTTCCGTGAGTTTTTGGCTTTAATTTTTTAAAGCATTTTCATTTGGTAATTGATCATAACCGTCATATCATTTCATAATGTAATATGGCCTTCATTTTCTCATCAAATAGGATTTTCTCATAACAGAATTTTTAATTTTATATTTCAATCGCTTTTTGTACCTACATACTTAGTTATCAATAACATCGAGTTATTATGTCTAATGTGAGGAACGTAGTAGAATTACATTTTTGAGCTGGTTTTATAATGTCTCTAAATATTTCATGATTGCGAAAGTATAGACTAAGTAGATTATTCGTTTTTAATGGAAATATGCTATTTTAATTCTATTGTGCTTGAATATTGTAGCTGATCAATGAATAACATTCCTTTGAAAGGTATGATTACACGTTTGTTGATTTAATAAGTGCCGCCTTCGCCGAATCATTTCTATGTACTATTATGAAGCTGTACATTTTTTTAGCATGAATTAATACTCAATATAAAGTGACTGACGTTCCTGAATGGAAATATATGTGGTATGAGATACCAGGAATTTTTTGAATACTCATGTCGAGCGTAATTGAAATTACGCAGTGAGGAATGTTACATGTATTACTGATTACGCATACTGAGACATTAGATGATACAGGGAAACGTTTTTATAAAAGATATTTTGAACAGCCTGTACATTCCACTAGTGAAAACAAAAACTATCTAGAAAATAAACATGAACCACACACAGCTTTTGCGCTTCACTTGAAATGAATTCAGATTTTCGTTTTCTTTAGTCTTAATACTAATCAATAATTTGTAACATATCTTTACATATTAAATTATTTTAGTGAAATACCTTAAGAATGTTTATAAATAGCTGTAAATTTAACAAAATTCGAATGATCTATAGAGGACTTCGCCTTGCATTAGTGTTCTCATGCAACTTGATTTTATTCGCCAGCAAGACAATATATACAGTTAAGAATGAATCAGAACAATACTTTCAATTCATTTTCAGAGCTTATAAGAAACATTGTAAAGAGAACTTCATAGTAGAAATTATGTTTTGAATAAGCTGAAATACATAATGAAAATTTGAATTTTTTTAAACTTCAAACTACTAAGACCTATCAGTTAAATGTCTATCGAGTATTCGGTTAAAATATTCTGTCAATATGGCTTACGTTGAAATAATGATATCGCGCTAAGAAGACTATAAATGAAATAATCGCCTACTTGAGAGGATTAAGTTATCATCCCAAATTGCAAGCAGATGAAGTAGAAATATCTGATGAACGATTTTAATGAAACGCCTATTCTTCCTATTCATGTACTGCATATATTTTACAAATATATAGTTTGAGTGAAAAATGTATTTATAGCTACTTTTATTAACAACCTTAGCAAACTTTAATACGTAGAATATTTTTATTGTAGTCATATTAGAAATACTCATTTTTGAAAGAACACTTACTTGCATCAGACAATTTTTCTCGTAGACTAGCGAGATGTATACACATTTAATATGTGTACCTTTCAGAGTAAGCCAAGTGACGTTGAACTTAAAATATTAGACATTATTTACATAGATCTTACTTCTGAAGACCTACTGATTATTAATCGTTAATTCATACTATATGCGTTTTTCTTTCATTAGTGAAATATATTAACTCTTCGAATAGCATTTTTTTGTGATAAAACACTAAGTAATAAAGTAGCATGAAACATTTTCTTGAAACGTTATGTGCGGAAATAGATGAGAAAAAAGCAATTCAATACCAATAATCACGAAAAAGAATAGGGGAAGTTTATAGAAACATTTCCAGCAATTCTTTTGTGAAAGAAATAATGAATTTTACCACAAACATCACATGGAGAGACATCAAACATTTTGAATCACTGTTTTAATGTGACTGAAGGATAATTTTGTTTTCAATAAATTGTTAATTTAATATCTGTTAACGATGTAGTAGTACGATGTAGTACGATTTGTTCGCTCACCATTGAAATCACAAAAATAACTCGCCTAACTCTACCTGCATTCTATTAGTTTGACATAAATTCTTGTAACGGAGGCGAATTTTTCCTTCTGGGATTTATATTTCTTATGATAATTATACTAACTGATGTTGAGAATTCTCTATAATCGAATCTTCTAGTGTTTATTAGCTACGCACCGCGTCGACTGTGTGTGGTTGATGGGTACAAGGCAACAAGTAAATATATAATCAACACCCAGAATGTCACGGAATCACATAGTGTTCAGATGAGCGTCCGAGTAACTAAAAAACACAATTGGAAATATTTGAAAATGATTTAAAAAATTGCACTTGTTGGGAACTGAAACACGGTTGGCAACCCGATCAATAATTGGTTGATGAGTGATTCATGTTTCCAGGCTCGTCAACTGCTAAGGTCATTACTCCCGTAAGTGTAGTGCATATTTTTCATCGGGAGGTGGAGGTAATTGTTCCTTCATCATGTATCGTATTGCTGGGAAGTTCCCCAAACATCTCTCTCACCAGTTGGGCACCGCCGGATTCGTGACTAGCACAAAGCTCCCGACTGGTCTCCCGGCATGAGGGGTAGTATAGTGCATGTGAGTGTGTGTAAGTAAAAGGAACGGGAAGGAGGGATCGCGCGCGGTTCGTGGCCCGATTGTTGGGCGTACTGTTCCGGCATTCCTCAGGTGTTAGTCGGAAAATCATGAAAAACTACCAAGCATCCAGCCGCTAGAATTCTCCTCCAGACAGAGGTTGCTTTCGACCTCGAAGTTGTTTAAATATTGACTTGCTGAGAAGAGTCGCAATCACATATCGTAGCGAGAAGTTTAAATATGTCATTTACAACTAAGGGAGTGTTGAATTTTAATTCAAAAAGATAGAAATTTTAGGTATCGAAAATCAAAATATTTGTTGCAAGATCGATTTTATGAGTATTTGATTTTTTTATCTTTAGTATATCAATAATTTTTTTCGCCGTTTAAATGCTTTAGTATATTTTTTGATAGACAAATAAATTATATGAAGAAAGTTATTGCTTTTTTGAAAATAATTTATGTTCGAAATTATTTCTCGTGGCACAAATTCCTCTGGACAACGCCACTTCTTTACAGAGTGGTACATCACCACCTCAAGTGCCTCTTTAAAATACACTTATTTTGTTTATATTTCGCAAATAAACATATGTGTTTTTGCTAGTTTCCTCCATTGTTTAACTGTATTGAAAGTACTACTACTGGCCACATACCCTCCTATCTAGATCACAGTGTCTTCGGGAGCGGTGAGAATTTCGCGTGCGTCAAGAGACCTCGTTCTATTCCCTGAACGAAATCATATTAAAGCGAGGCGCCGAACTCTTTCAAGGCACAGATACGACTCGTCGGCCTTACACTTCGGGTGGCGCGTCATTCTGAATACAAAACCTCGCGCGCGAGCTCCTCGTCACGTCCCAGGCGAGGCGACTGGCGCGCCCCTGGCGGGACGCCACCGAAGTGCCTCGCGGCTCAGAAATAACAAAACACGGGGGCGACGCGCGGAGAGACGCGAATACAAACACGAAATTGAAAAAAAAGAACGTCGTGGTAAAAGGACGGAGGCGGCGACAGTGGTGAGGATGAAATCAGGAGAGAAAATAACGCTCAAAAATTGGGAGACGAAATTCTGAACGCTATTGAGTCTGTCGCAGGACGAAGTGAAAGAGCGTGGTCGTAAGGAGGACTTGTTGGAACGGTCGAATTGTTGCGGATAGGACCGAATCGCAGCGGGTACACCCGAATCGCAGCGGGTACACCCGAATCGCAGCGGGTACACCCGAATCGGAGCGGGTACACCCGAATCGGAGCGGGTACACCCGAATCGGAGCGGGTAACACCCGAATCGGAGCGGCCGATCGAGCGGAACGCCGAGCGAGCGTACGATCGGAGCGAGACACAACCGAAATCGGAGCGGGTCAAAACTGTTCCGTCCCGGAAGGAACCGCAATCGAGCGGCACACTCCGAATCGGAGCAGGGCACACCCGAATTCGGAGCGGGCACACCGAATCGGAGACGGGTACACCCGAATCGAAGCGGGTACACCCGAATCGAGCGCGGGTACACCCGAATCGGAGCGGGTACAAGAATCAGCGGGACACCATCGGAGCGGGTACACCAAATCGGCGTACCCGAATCGGAGCGGGTTACACCGAACGTGACGTACGGAGCGGGCAACCGATGGCGCTACACCCGATAGAAAGCGGATACACCCTAATCTGAGCGGGTCGACACGAACTGAGGAGTAGAGGCGACAGAGCAGGAAGATGGGTGGGGACGGGCGCAGACGGACGGAGCGTGGCATCACGGGAGGGAATAAGAGCTGAGGGAGTATGGAGGCGGCGAGATTTGGGTAGATTGGAACGGAAGCGGACGTAGCGCAGCGGGCGGTGGGGGAGGAGCAGTTGAAGAAAAACACGCCCGGGCGAAAACTTTCTGTCGCATGTGTTTTTGGAGGAACTGTTGAGTCAAAGAGGACAATATTGTAAAACTAGTCCTCTGCTTCGGTGCGTCAGCGCGGTAACGGTGCGCTGCGGAGCCGGGGCGGGGCGGGGTTAGGTGGTGGGAAGGGACGGGACGGGGCGGGTCACTGGCGCGGACAGAGTTCTGAAGCAGAAGCTTATTCGTTAAGTCGACGTCCGAGGTGGCGCCCCGCATTGCTGGCCTTGTGGAATTGGAGATCTCGTTCCGCGAGAAGTGCCGCCTCGGGTGAGGGATTCAATACCCTTTGTTTTCGAGAAATGTCCCACCGAGATTCTAACGAACGAAAATATTATGCACGGTCAACAAATTTGTAGGTTCCTGTTTCGAATAGTCTCAAGAATTGTGAGATTTGAAATATCTGAACAACCTGAAGTTCTTATTGTGTTTTAAACTTACCGTAAAAGTAGAATGACATACTGTCATAACCATAAAGAATGTAGAAATTTGCCAAGAGATAAATAATTATAGTAAAAATATTCAAGGATAAAGGCTGTAGTTGTTCCATTTTAATATTTTGAATGATTGATTGGTGGTTCCGGAGGCTTAAATTGCAAAGGTCTGCAGTCCCGTAAATGTAATGAATGTTTTTATCATGGGAGGTAGAGGTGATCTTTCCGCTTTGGGTGGCGATACCCAACGTCGACCTACCGATGATCAGCGGGGCACCACAACCATGTGTCATCCACCAGCGGGGCACCGCCCCAGCCGTGACAAGCTCTAAGCTTCCGACTGATCTCCCGACATGTGTGGTAGTGAAGTGCATGTAAGTGGGTGCGTTAAGTATGTGACGAGAATATGTCACTTAACCATGCGTGGTCAAGAGTCCGTCTTTTAGGTTACTGCATCGGAGTTCGCCTGATGTTGATCAGAACAACCGGACACTAGAATTCTCCTCCAGACTGCACTGAATTCGATTTAGCTGTCTAGCCACTGTCGGGATTCAAACATAAGAACCTCCCCGTAAATGTTGTCGGTTGATGTCTTGAGCCACCTTTTCAGGTGTAATCTTTTAAAGATTTAAAATGTTGATGAAACCCATCATAATAACTCAGTATCTTAGAAACTAGAATAGTACTTTTCAGATTGACGTATTTTATGATTAGGTTCTTAGGTTGTTGTTGTTGGTGAACTGTCGTAGTATAATCAATAAAGAAATAGTTATGGAATATAGTTGACACATGCGATCCGGACATACACACTTGTGTAGTGTTGTGTAGTGATAGGGACTGAGTAATGGCTAACTGAGGAAATCGGATCCTCTTTTTTCTCATTACAAGAGCTTTGGGAAGGATAGAAATGGTGTAGGGGCAGAGTCTTTATTTGTGACAAAGAAGACATTGATATTATATTAGTTTGAGTAAGTACCGACTTCGAAATGATGGGAATAGGAATTACTATTTTATGAACCGCATTATAAATTATCTCATGCTAAAGGCCTCCGAGCGACGGTTACATTTTAGATGACATCATTCAGAGAATGGCAAACGAAAATGGCCATTCTGTTGTTATTGGAGGCGACTTAAATATTCCTAGCGCAAACTGTGAGGGAGCAGTGAGCGAGGGGAAAGTCAAACACTTGTGAACAGTCTAGTTTGGGACCGCGGACTAACTCAGGTAGTTCGGAGCAGGACGCGGCAGAATGCGATTGTGGATGTATACTTAATTAGGCCGAAACAACTTTTCATTTCTTGTGAAGTTGTTGAGAGCATTAGAGGTCACAAACCGTCCTTCTTGAATTAGATGAAGATATTTCAATGAAAGGCAACACGATAGGAACAAAAGTACGACAATAAATGGAAGCAAATGTAGACGGGCTTCAAGGTGTTTTTAGGGAACAATTCAAATGCTTTCTGATAACCGAGGGAGGCGTGAAAGAAATATCGGGCGGTCAAAGATATTGTATACGAAGCTTTGCAAAAGTTTGCTCCCTGCACAATTTTAAAAAAATAATCCGGACCCAGAATACTTCCATACAAAAATTAGCCGAATGAAGAGGATAATGAGAAAGGCATTCAATAACAGAAAACGCAGCAGCGAACATATTAATATTTTTCGAAATCGTTGAAAAAAATTGGAGCGAGAAAAGAAAATTGCTCAGGAAGCCTATTTAAAGAATATTCTAGATGGGAAGTGAAATAACTGGACAGGATTTTATAAATATGTTCGTATAAGGAAAGGAAATAAAGAGGATATCCCAGTTCGTGATTATGAAAACACGCTCATTACTGACGATCGAGCAAAAGCTAATGTGTTAACTAAATATTTCAGTTGAGTTTTCAAACCCAATACGAACCATCCACTAATTAAAGTATCTCCGGTTACAAATCAGTTTAATATTGAAGTAAACGTTCTACGGAATAAAATAAATCTATAAAAAATGGAAAGTCAAGGGGTCCACGACATTTCTACAGATATAAATAAACAAGGAGGAGTGGAAATATTACCACACCTAATAAGAATAGTTCACGCACACATGAACAATTCAAAAATACCTGAAAATTGAAAATTAGCTTTTGTCGTACAAATTTTTGAAAGTGATTAAAAAACTATATTAAGTAATTGTAGGACGGTAAGTTTTGCGTCAGTGGTCTGCAAACTTATGGAGCAATTAGTTACATTAAGCCAGAATGGAAATCAAAAAATGTCTCTACAATGGCAACACGGGTTCAGGAGTGGTTTGCCATGCAAAAAGTTAGGTAGTCACTATTTTAGGATCTTATAGATGAAATTGTGGCGGGCGGGAGAGTAGACGCAATAATTATAAATTTTGCCAACGCGAATGATGCCGTTCACCACGATCGGCTTGTGCAGAAATTAATGAATTCAGGCATCGATTCCAGGGTGGTAGCGTGGATTAGCGAGTCTCTGCGAGACAGAAAACAGAAAGTCCGAATTGGGCTAGAGTTATTTTCCGGGGCAAGTGTTTCGTCACGAATATCACAGAAGAGAGTCATTAGACCTCTTCTATTTTTAGCAATTGTCAATGATCTGCAAGCGCACGTAATCTCAAAATTTAGTCTATTTGCAGACGTTTGCATAATATATAATAGTATGAATTCGAAAGAAGATGAAGAAATGCTGCAACGGGATATTGATGCGTTTTATTGCTGGGCGGAAAATAATGGAATAAACTGTATTTTACCACAAATTGTATTTTACACAACCAGACTGCTTCAAAGTCAAGTATGCATCTGACTTTATATGGTCTGTCAGAGCTAATGCGATCAGGCGAAATATTTTGTTACCTTTGTTGAATTAACAGATTACCACATCGTTTTGTCATCGTCTTATTTTTAACAGTAGTGCTAAAATGCGAATCTTTAGCACGCTATGCATGACCCGAAAGAACCTCTTTTACTAGTGACAAAAAAAGCATTCAATGCGCAAACATCTCAGAAATATTAATTTTCGTTTTCAGATTGAAAGAAAATCTAGCATGAAACGTAATATTTCGCAATTGTTTCTCGTTTGTCTGTTCTCTCGTTTTCAATTGTCTGTTTTCTCGTTTGTTTTGAATCTTTACATTCATTAATTTCGTCTAACAGTACTAAGTTCAATTAGAATTACAATAATACTCTTATTTCTAAGAGGTTTCTGAACGTATCTTCCTTACTTTTTCATTACATTAAGAGGAGAAAAAGCAAAAATCTGAAGATTTGAGGTTTTTGAGATTTTAATTTTTTTTATATATTTACAGTTGATTGAATAAAACGATAAATTCATCATTGTTGAATACATTCTTACGTATTTGATATTTTCTTCCTTCGTCTGCATATGTTGAAATTGCAGTCACATGGTCACAAGTCTCATTACATCCATTCGAACAAATTCATCTAGAAGGATCTGCTCTTCCCCGAACAGTAGAGAAAAAATCATTCATTAAGGAAAAATTTATCTTCTACGAGTGTTTACGCGGCAAACGCGTAACCGTGCTTGAACCGTGACAAGGTGACTGATTGCAAAGAAGGATTAATTACGACGCTGATTTCTGAAAAACGACATTTTTGTACACATTTGTCCGTTATCTATGAAACGACTTAATAATCTATTTTTGAAACGATGTCAATTAAAAAAATATATTTCAGTAAAATTAGTACAATACATTTTATATTCCAAGATTTCTAAATAAAAGTCTTCAAAAAATTAGTAAATTTTGTCTTTTACTTCAAGCACGCTGCAAATTACAAACGTTATTCAAAATATGTAAATCTGTACGATTTTACTTATAACGTATCGACTACGCTGATCTCACAAGTTTACAGCACTAGGTTCAATAGTTTTCAGATAAGGTGTCAAATATACCATCAAATTAAGATAGGGAACTAAGGGCTTTATGAGTCCTCTAAAAAAGTAATAGAATTATTAATAAATTAATGAATACATTTTTGATGCAACGCAACTAAAAAATTATTGTTTTTAAGAAAAAATACTGAATACAATCAACTCGAAGATAACATTCAAAGAAATTTATAACTGTCGTATGTTAATGAAGAACCATGTTTTTACAAAGGCAAGTTAGAAGTTTCCGATCTATTTCTCGTAGGCTTCCAATCCAGAAAATTCCACAATCCCCTCGGGTGATGCAGTAATGCGGCACGTTGAAATCAAGTACTCGTGGATGTAATGCCCTAGGTGATCAACTTCTAGTAAAGTGTTGAAATTCAACTTTTAAGAAATATGATTGGTTCACAATGTGATGAATCGTGTAAGAAAAATCAGATGTCAATATACACTTGTGTCCATTTTTTAAAGAATTTCTATCATTGAGAAGAATTTCGTATATCATGTTCACAAAATAAAAATTAAAAAGTTTCGGTGCAGGACATCGAATTTACTCATGAATGAATAATTTGTAATTTAGTCAGAAATCACACATTATCACTATCAATTTCGGTTTATAAACGAGGTAAAATTTATTTACAGATGATTAAAATATTAAAGTAAAGTCTTGAAGTGGTTCGCCATTATTTCTCATATTATGTTATTATTTATTTCCATTTATTCATTCAATTTAAATTTTAAAATCTCTTGATCATTGAAATATTAAATTCCTCATTTTTACACATTTACTATTCTGGGTAATTATAATTTGCCAGAATCCAACATTAGAACAAATAACTATTCTTTAACAAGACCATTCATTTTTATGACCATTCATTAAAATGATCAATTATATTTTAGGGGCTTAGTACTGCAACGAACAATACGACATATAATGAAGTATTTTATTTCTTTCAACGTCGATGGGAATATGAAATATTAACGTACAAGCACTCTGAGTGAATTGCGAGAGAAAATGTCATTTTAAAAATCAATACTGAATGAGCCATCCGCTCTGCATCGCAAGGAAAGTTCTTCTGTAAAGTCACATTTTCCCCGTCTTTGTTTCAACATACAGACGATATATTTAATTGTCTCATCTGTTTTTTGATATCTGGTACACGTGAGTGCCCCTAAGTGTTCATAGATGTTGAAAAATCAATTAATGTTTTGTGTTTCCAACACTTTTATTTTTCTCAGAACTTTCTCTCTCAGAGGCACAGAGAGAGTCACCC